>JAQBSW010006221.1:0-50444 GCA_029291075.1 Eudiplozoon nipponicum
ATATATATATATATATATATATATATTTATGATGTCCATTCCTTTTTAATTTACCACAGTATTCTTATAAATAGGAAAACACAAATAACAAAGTGGATAAAGGCCATTTATTTCGTGAATACTAATCCTCTCTTATACAATCATACATATTTATACATTTTGGGTTTTCAATTGATTATGCTAGTGGTAACAAATCTGACTCGTTTTTACTGCTGTTTCTTGTTTTGACTAGTTGGTGAGTGTGTATGCGTTTGTGTTTGTGTGTATGCGTGTTTGCATGTAAAGGTCATTCTCGCAGTATTGCGAAGTGATGTCTGAGATCTTGTCATTATTGTTTTGATAGCTTGAGAATTAACCATTTGTGCGCATTGTTCACTGTTACATATACAAGTGCTATTTTTCCCAGTATAGTTGATCGTTTCACCTCGTTGCGCAAAGTTTTCACGTGGTAACAACGCCAGTGTTGATTGCAGTGTTAAACGCTCACATTGTTTGGAGACTTCTGTCATCGTATGCGCCTCTGTTATTTCCACTTCAGTTTGTTGCCAATCCGATTGTACGTTTGTTGATTCTAGTCGAGGGCCTGTTTGTTCTCGGCTGGATACTAGTAGATTGTTGTTGAATTTTGTTATTCTTGGCCAGTCGATAAGGATATCATGTTGATGAAACTTTTGAATATTAAGGTCAGGTGCTTGTTGTTTTATGTAAAGGGCTTCGTAGATAAATAATAATTTTTCTGATTTTGCTTTATGTAGAATTGTGAAATTGGTCGAATTGACAGGGTGCCCCGTTGCCAATATATGATCGGAAATAGCTGATTTTCCTGACGGTGGCAAGCCTTTGTTAATCAATTTCTATGGCAAATGCTGCTGGATTCTGCTTATCAATTGCTTTTTCGTACGTCCGATATATGTGCTACCGCACATACATGAGAATTTGTAGACTATGAATGATTTGGAGAGAATTGGCAATTGATCTTTGGCATCCAACCTCATGATTCTCTGTGTACCAAATGTCATATTAACTTTAACACTGGGAAAGTTGTCCTTAGTTATTCTATTCAGCCGCTGTGCAATTATTGAGGCTGGTACGTCGCCTCTAAATGGTAAGTTTAGGAAAACCTGCTTGCCGGTATCCTCTCTAGTGCGAATCTGCCGTGGTCTGATTTTGACATCAATGAAACGCTCTGGGTAGTTGTTCATTAGCAAAATTTTCCTGAGGTAGCCCAGTTCTTCCTCAATCTTGTGTTCAGAGCAGATCTTCCTGATTCTGTTTGCTAGGTTGTTTACTAAGTTTCTCTTGTGGGATTTTGGCACACTACTGTTGTAGTGAATGTATTGTCCGGTGAAAGTGGATTTTCTATGTATGGCCAGTGTCAAATCTCCGTTTGCTTCTCGAGTGAGTTTGATGTCAAGGAAGGGAAAACTGTCGTCTTTCTCTACCTCGAGAGTGAATTTGATGTCTGGAACGACTCCATTTGCTTGTTTGAGGATTTCGGAAGGGTCTGCTGCTTCTGAGATGAACAACAAGATATCATCTACATACCTTTTGTAGAGTGCGCACTGGTCAATTATACCTTTTAGGCTCGTTTTTTCCAGGTGATACATGTATACATCTGCCAGGAGGGGTGCGATGCAACTTCCCATAGCTACACCATTGATCTGACGGTAGTATATCCCTTCGAATGTAAATTGCACGTTTTTAGTACATGCTAATATGAGGTCTTTGATGTCATTGGTGTCTATAGGGAAGTCAAAAAACTCATTTTTGATGAGGTCACACAAGATCTCTGTTGTCTTATCCAGTGGTATGTTTGTAAATAAGGATGCGACGTCAAGCGAGACCATTTTATTCTGTAGGATGTTCTTCCCTTTCAATTCATTTGCTAGTTCGAAGGAGTCCTTGATAGTGTTAGCGTTTATGATGCTCCGTATTGTTTCAAGTAGTTTGCAGAGAAAATTGGCTGGTTTATGTTGTGGAGCGTTGATCATTGACATAATGGGCCGCATCGAAGGAGCTCCTGAAGCTGTCACGGCTTTATGAGTTTTTGGTTTGCCGTACAATCTTGCGGTGTTTGTTCCGACTGGTTTTGCTTTTTGGATGTTTTCTGTGAGTTTTGATCTAATCTCGGAGTCAGCCATCGATGTTAGAACATGTTTTTCCATCTTCTTCAGAATTGCATTAATTCTTGATTTGATGTTCGTTGAATCATCTTACCATTTAGAGGCGACGTACCAGCCTCAATAATTGCACGGCGGCTGAATAGAATAACTAAGGTCAACTTTCTCAGTGTTAAAGTTAATATGACATTTAGTACACAGAGAATCATGAGGTTGGATTCCAAAGATCAATTGCCAATTCTCTCCAAATCATTCATAGTCTACAAATTCTCATGTATGCGCGGTAGCACATATATCGGACGTACGAAGAAGCAATTGATAAGCAGAATCCAACAACATTTGCCACAGAAATTCATTAACAAAGGCTTGCCACCGTCAGGAAAATCAGCTATTTCCGATCATATATTGGCAAGGGGGCACCCTGTCAATTCGACCACTTTCACAATTTTACATAAAGCAAAATCCGAAAAATTATTATTTATCTACGAAGCACTTTACATAAAACAACAAGCACCTGACCTTAACATTCAAAAGTTTCATCAACATGATATCCTTATCGACTGGCCAAGAATAACAAAATTCAACAACAATTTACTAGTATCCAGCCGAGAAAAAACAGGCCCTCGACTAAAATCAACAAACTTACAATCGGATTGGCAACAAACTGAAGTGGAAATAACAGAGGCGCATACGATGACAGAAGTCTCCAAACAATTTGAGCATTTAACACTGCAATCTACACTGGCGTTGTTACCACGTGAAAACTTTGCGCAACGAGGTAAAACGATCAACTATACTGGGAAAAATAAGACTTGTATATGTAACAGTGAACAATTCGCACAAATGGTTAATTCTCAAGCTATCAAAATAATAATGACAAGATCTCAGACATCACTTCGCAATACTGCGAGAATGACCTTTACATGCAAACACGCATAAGCACAAATACAAACGCATACACACTCACCAACTAGTCAAAACAAGAAACAGCAGTAAAAACGAGTCAGATTTGTTACCACTAGCATTATCAATTGAAAACCCAAAATGTATAAATATGTATATATATATATATATATATATATATATATATATATATATATATATATATATATATATATATATATATATATATATATATATATATATATATATATCCACATCTATCTGCAATTAACAGACCAATCCTTACCTCAGTATAATTGCAGCTATCCCAAATTCCCCGTATACATAGTCTCCTCTCGTGTACAAAATATTGTAGGGGAGAGACAAAGTATCGAACATTTTTGTTAAAGCTGTACTGTTACGATGTAACGGTAATCATAGTTAAAAATTTAATACTGATAAAACTAAAAACTTGAATTTCAAATACTGTGTTTTATTTTAAACTGGGACCTCGAATGTATGCATTTGCGTATGAGGTATTCCGCACCTAGTAATAAATTAGTTTAAATTTACCTAGATGGAAAAAGATTGAATGTCAGAGCGAATCTTATGTCAGGAATTACGAAAGAAAGAAGGAGATAGTATGGACAAACCAATGGTCTTCAAAACTAATTGTAAGCAGGCTTAAAATAAAACACAGAATTTGACATTCAAGTTTTTCGTTTTATCATTTTTATATTTTTAGCTTTGATTATCGTGACATCATAACATTACAGTTATAACACACATGATCGATAATTTTATCTACCCTACAACATTTTGCGCACGTAATTAGATTATGTATACCGAGAATTTGAGATAGCTGCAATTATACTGAGGTAACGATTGGTATACTAATTGAAAATAGATGTATATATATATATATATATATATATATATATATATATATATATATATATATATATATAGTTGTTGATTGAGGGTTTTCATGTGCTCTATACATATTCATACATTGAGTTTAGTTACTGAGACAAATCCTTTGTTTAAAACCATTGGTGAGTCAAAAAATAACTAATATATATATATAGAACTGTTTGGGAACGAGCTAACCACATTTGCTTAAATCTGCTATTGTGAGTATTGTGCTGTGTATAGTGACTTGATGATGGAACCGAAAATGAGATTCCAAAACGTCGCCAGGCAACGAAGATTAGATCGTACCTCATTTTCAGTGGTTATTATGAACGATGCTGAAGCCTTCGGAAGAAAGGGACGAATCCGCACCCAGCCAAAACGAAGGCCAGATCGATGCGTGCTTGGAAATGTAAATCATTTGAATTTTTGCGAAATTAATAGTGGAAAGCAGCAACCCGAGAACGCAACTCGAAGAGAGTCAACATCCTTTTCTAATGTTCCTCCATTCCGCGTTAATTTCACATCAAATCTCTCTCTCTCTCTCTCTCTCTCTCTCTCTCTCTCTCTCGTTTCTTCTTCCAAAATGAACTTTAAATTACCTATATCATTTGCTAAATTAATGAATCTTACTATCAATTTCGGTTAGGGAGGTGTGCTTTCTATAAGTTTTTTCTCGGTATAATGCATAAATATATTAGCAACCGGAATAAATAGTTGTTGCTCCATTTTCTGGTTACTTTTAAATTGCATACCTAACTTTAAAATTCTTTAATGATAAATATTATAGAATAATGAGGTAATCAAAATTTATTTTTGGATCGAGACTTGAATTATAATAACTGACTTTGATTCAGGTTGGCGTCGTTTTCTCTTTTAAAAACCACTCATAATGGGTGCACAAATAGCTTTATTTTGAAGTTGATTCAAGGTAAAAAACATATCTCTAAGTTTCTAATTCACCATTGATCTTGCACAGTCCACTGTAGACCACGTCAAGAGTTCAAATCACACGAATCCAACAAACTGTACCGGCGCAGATTCGGATCAAGCTAATTTCACAAATTTAATCTCTTCGCGAAGCCTGGGCAGATTTTCACATCGGAAAACAAGGTCAAGTGGCGGTATGAGTCTATCCAACGTCGGCTCGTCAAAGTTTTATTCTAAACCGCTGACAAGCTGCAATAAAAATAGCAACCGACAGACTGAAGCGGTGTTACGCATTCTTGAGGACGAGGAGTCGCGTGAGTGGCACACCTGCCCGGAAGGATATGACTATGATGATGCTGAGGAGACGCGTGAATTACTGCTCAATTCTGGTGGACGTGCCGCGTTACTCGGTGTTAGCCGGGTTGAACTCGGTGAAAGTGATGAGGACAACGATGTCAACGAGGACGTGGAGGAAACCGATGAGGATGTATACGAAGATAAAGAAATACATGTAGGCAGAAATCCCAGTCGCTTTGTGCATAGGAGAAAGCAGAGGACAAAGAAAAGAAGAAAAGGAAACAATCTAGTTGGCTGGCCTTTCAAATCGTTTAATGATAGTTCAGAAGGACAAGAGAAATGTGCACATTTGTCAGTGGCCGGCGCATTGGGTGCTCATAATTGGTCCAGCACAGATTCATCATCATCAACCTCTTCGTCATCGCTATCATCATCAGGCGTAGATGAGGAAAATGATGTCGCATGTGAAAGTCGAAATGATGGTATCTGCGAGTGAAGTTTGCTGTTTTGGGAATCTTCACATAGTGGAATATTTAGTTTTGAAATATGTGAAACAGTTATTCCAAACAAAGTGCGTTAATATGCTTCGCTCGTTAGAGGCTTGCAATTTGTCCCGAATTGTGCAAACATAGACAATTTACCCGTGCACTGGCATTACCATGAGGCTTTCGTAGTACATTGGCAATTGATGTTTGGTTATCTTTCCTATTATTCGACCATTCTGGAATAACTTTTTATGTTCTGCTTTTAGTTTTAGACCATATTATTTCAGATATCTTATTTCTCAATTACAATCTGTACTGTTTTTTAAGTTCATAACTGGAAATAAATGGTTCACATATTTGAAAATTAAATTTTCACCTTCCCAAGCTTTACCTTACGATTTCAAAGATGACTTCTATACAGTTATGTCTATGCGATGTTATAGTCAGCCTTAAATTCAGGTGAAAACTCATTCACTTTTGTTAATTTGCGACATTAGGTTATTGTTGGACGGTCTCTGAATTCGGCTCCAATAATAATCCCAGTGTTTGCATCAGCCAAAGACGTTATGTAAGAGGCATGAGAGAACTCGTAATTTTGTGGCTGGAACTAAATCTAAAACACGAACTTAAGTTTGCTCAACAGTGAGGATACAACCGTTCTATTACGCAATGTTTTCGAATGGGACACACACGATGCATAATTTAGCGTAGTATGTGTTGGCAGTATCGGTGGAAAGCATCTCTGAACTCTTCGAAACACCTCGACTGTAATTGACTAAGAATAAATTAATTGGTTTTTTCCGACGATCTAGTTTCTTGTTTTTGCCTGCTAGCTTTCCACCTTATAATGTTGTTGCATTTGGTATTTCTCTAGCTCAATGCTGTTGATTTTTGATATTTTGGAGATGTAAAAAACAACCACACCTAATAGAATCAAATATAGATAATAGATAATGGAGTTCTTTTCATTAAACACTATTAAAGGATTCATTGATAATTGAAAACTGTGCATCCAAGTGTATTTGTGAAGATTTTTCGTTTCTCATCTACTATTAGACTATGAAGAATTATCGATTGTTTGTCTAGATCGGCGACTTCTTTGAGAGGCCTATTTCATCAACAGTTTGTTTACTTAGAAATTTCAAGAATCGACAAAATGTAATAGTTTAATTTCACTATTAAAATTCATGCCATATTTATTCTTTTCCTACTTCAACTGCCAATATTATAGGAACCTGTTAATCAGAGTGCACTAATTCTTGGTACTGCATTTGCAGCACATTATTTCTTTCAAACACCCAACACATTTGTTTTTTTTTAATGCTGTCCTTTCTCTTATAATTTGAGTTGAAGCTGGTACTTGAAAACAGATGCCTTCAGTCACGTTTAAATTGGTCAATATGTAAACTGGGTTTCTAAGTGTTCTAATGATGTATAATTTCAATTATTTCAGATTTTCACATGCATGTCTTTAAGTAAAAGCCATCTGCGTTATTTAAAAGTTAATCTAGTGTTTCAAACACCTACATCTGTTATGCATTTTTTTTGTTGTTCAGAGCAAATAAAAAGACTCTTCTGTGATTTATACGTTTTGTATCATTGTGCATGGATCGCCGAGCATTCCTTTGTTCGCCTATTTTAGCTGTTCGAGAGTAGGTTTTGTTCTAGGACATGTAAAGTCAGGTGCCGCTAAAACGTTGCTTCTAAATAAGTAAACGAGAGCAGTCTACCAAACAGTGAACTTAATTAGCGCCATAATGGGAGATGACCGAAAAAGACTAAAGCTTTTCAGCAGGAGCACTCGTCGAAGAGCAGTAGAGGCAGCCAATTTCGAAAGGAGGTAGTTGCGTCAGTCTCATCTTGCTGTCATGAAAACCGAGCATGTCGGCGCGGCGAATTCTGACAATCACGCAGAGAATCGACTAGAGCTGTATAGTTTGTTTACAAAGGTAGCTCAAACCCTGTTCTATCAGCAAAGCTCGTGTTAGCGATGGCAAAACTGGCTATTGACAGCCGATCTTGAAACTACAGTACTCTACTTTACTAGTCACGTTAATATTCTGGCTGCATTCATATAGAACATGGTGTTCACGCTCAATGATAAACAGAAATTTATTGCAAAGTTTACATGTTAATAATTAAAACCTGCTAGTATGAAACTATTTAAACAACGTCTTCAAGTTTTGCAACTTTTAACTCAATCAACTTATTTTTGAACAGCATTCCTTTGCAGCTTACTCGTTCTAGACATGCCCATTTGGTTTGCGTTTCACGAGGCATTGCATATTTATTATTCTTCGTTGCATTTATGAATTTATGTATGTATATAAGGGAGAAGGTATGTATGCATGAATGTGTGTGTGTGTGTGTGTGTGTGTGTGTAAATATGTCCGCAGTATATGTGCTTGCTTGTGCGTAACTGTATTATTGTTTTTACACTATTAGTGAATTTATTTGATAAATAATCTATTTTTATGCTGTGTACAAGTCATGAGTTACCTAATGCAAAATAAGATCATTTAAGATTAGCTGGATTTGCAAATGTTATCGTGAAAAATGGTATAAACCCATTGTCGCATGCATTTCTTGTTTGCTAATACTTATAATTAGGAGCCAGAACAATTCCTTGAGTCGCCAGTATGCCCGAAACGCATACGCCAACAAGATTACACCCTTTGTTCCTGCTGAATTTAGCATATCCGATGGCCCATTTTTTAATGCAGTTTGCGAACTTCGGGTGAAAACCAATCTAATTGTATCTAAATAGTAGCACAAAATGGCAAAACTACCGTCAGCCTCACGTACTGACGAATTTTAAACTGCCATGTTCATTATAATAGTACGACAGAAAGCTGACTAGGGAGGATAAAACAAAAAAGCCATATATATATATATATATATATATATGGGAAGAATATAAGAAAGAAACGGTTCTTGTAGCTGATTCGATTGCATTTTTCTGCACTTCGAGGGGAAATGTGAATTTTATTAAGGTTTGCATTCCATAGGAATATGTTTGCATATCTGGAAATGGGAATAAATCGGATCTTTTCGAGAATGATGGTGCAAAGCGACAACCCGCGATCGTGACTCGTGGTAATTATCAATGTGACACCCATACTGCTTAATCTTTCAAAAATAATCTACCGAAACATTTCGTTTAAAATGGAAGATGTTTCTTGTACAATGAAGAAGAAAGTAGAAACCGCTCGAACACGCACATGTAATGCAACTTTTAATACGCATGTTGTGTAGGTTTGCAAATTTTCCTTCGGCAACACCTACAGGTAAACGGGCGTTAGTGCCGATCTCAGATATTATTTATCAATATGCGCATGCGTAAGTTGTCGATCAACTTACGTATGCACATCGACGTGACGGTTGATAACTAGAGTAAATCAACATGTAACTTGAAACACATATGTCGAATATATGTATACATACCTATGTGATTCTCATTGTTAAATTCATACTCTGATGATGACCATTGAATTTCGGAACCTGTTTTGCTATGCTTTGCAGACGATCAAATAAATTGTAATTGGTGTTCATCTCGCACTCGCAAGTCTGATTTAAATAACTTTTATCATCTGCACAATTTCTAGTTTTTCAATTGTAAAAAAAATAAATACTTGTGGCGAAATTTACAAAATTGTTATGCTCGTGACTGAATATTGTGCAGCTGTCATTTCCAGTCCAGTACAATGTGTGTGTGTGCATTGTGGTTTTACCCTCGTTGGTCAGTTTGCCGTAGTGCTTTGATGATGACCATGCATTTTTGGAGTGCGTCAGTATGTGTGTGGCAGACAGTAATTTCGCTATTTTGTGTGGCTGGTTATGTAAAATGGCGTTGGGTTTTTTTGTCAAACTCGCATACTCGATTTGTAGAACAAAATTTAATGCTTGATTTAATCAGAAGCAATGAACACTAGCGAAATAATTAAAGTGCTACATCTGGCTTTCAGTAGCCAGGCAGTTCACATTTTTTTCGCTGCCGATTGTGTTCGTGATTAATTTTCGGAACGGATTTAGCTGCACAAACCGTTTGGCGCCAGCCATATTTCTTAAGCGATACTGAAAGAATTATCAGAAACCGAATTGTCACCTAATAAACCGCTTTTGCGTTATGGCACTGACGAAAAATACATAATAAATTTACTAACAGGTATGCAATGGCGTTTCACCTACGTATAATTTTCTAATTATTGTCAGGCACAATATGCATTATAAAATATATATTTTATTTATCACAGTTAAGAAATATCCATGCATGATGTACCTACTAACAAGTTAATTCGAATAAGACCTGGGGGATAAGTCAAATTCCGCATTAAAATAGTATCAAGTAATGGGCGCATTCAGTTAGTGCTTACTGACGACTCATCGGTGGGAGTCTACATTATGCCCCATCTATATTTAGTGAAGTAATGTTGGATATAGATGGATAGTGCAACATCCTACGTGTATGCGTAATAAAGCAGTACTAGAGTCTTTATCGGTGAAACATAAAATCAATGCCACTATGCAAGGTATGCACCAACTGACACTAGGCGTTTGCCGCGTTTTTCGTACGCGGGTTGTAGCTTTGCACTAACAGTTTCACAAAGATCCGATTGATCCCAATTTCCCTGTCCGTATCTGTTTTGTCTTCGATCGGGCGGTGTGTGTATTCCTCCCCTTCTTTCGAAGGCTTTAACATAGTTCACACTAACCAATGGAAGTGCGGTTCTATCACATCTTTGTTTACTAGCTACGTTTGGGAACGCGATTTCCCGTTCCATTATCAGGCCAATAGTCACATATATATTATTTAAATCAAGTTTGCGAGCTTGAAGTAAACACCAATCTCACTGTATTTAACCAGTCGTTGAACAACATAACAAAACTAACGCCAGCCGCAACGCACTGACGCGTTTCGACCTTCCATGATAATCATCAGAGTACGACGGCAAACTGACTATCGAGGATCAAACCGCATTGCATATATATGGAAATCAAATTTAGATATGCGGCTCTCACCTCTAGCAGTCTTGCATACATTGAACTTGACTGGAAATGTCGGCTGCACAATTTCTATGTAGTCACGAACATTAACTGTTTGCAGCTTTCGCCACATATACATATATAGGCAATACAATTTAAACAATAATTGATTGCGCGGGTGGTGGTAACAATTCTTTAAATCAAGTTTGCGAGCTTGAAGTAAACACCAATCCCATTGTATTTAACCAGTCGTCGAACAACATAACAAAACTACCGCCAGCCGCAACGCACTGACGCGTTTCGACCTTCCATGATCATCATCAGAGTACGACGGCAAACTGACTATCGAGGATCAAACCGCATTGAATATATATGGAAATCAAATTTAGATATGCGGCTCTCACCTCTAGCAGTCTCGCATACATTGAACTTGACTGGAAATGTCGGCTACACAATTTCTATGCAGTCACGAACATTAACTGTTTGCAGCTTTCGCCACATATTCATTTATAGGCAATACAATTTAAAAAGAATTGATTGCGCGGGTGGTGGCAAAAATTATTTAAATCAAGTTTGCGAGCTTGAAGTAAACACCAATCCCACTGTATTTAACCAGTCGTTGAACAACACATATATACACAGCACAATAATCACAAAAGCAGATTTAATCAAATGTGAAACTTTGTGAAACGGTTGGTGCAAAGCTACAACCTGAGTTCGCAAAACGCGACATTGCAGAATTTGATGCTGGCACCCCACAAAAATTCAAAAATATCATTCAATAGGCTTGTCATTCCACCAAAAGTCTATTTTCTGGCTCTGATTGCACTCGTAAATAGGTCCGTCGATGCTGATATATAAATGCTTGTATGTTAGTCCTCTACAACTCGGAATATATAATTAAGTATCTAGGAATTATTGGTTATGGGACTGTGAATCATCAATACGTCATGCGGGTGTAATGTCGCTCTCGCTTGAATTTTGGCTATTTTGCCTTTCTTTATGTGACTTTTGGGAGGCATAAGCCAGCTGGATGGGTGTATCCTGGGCTTCTTGGGCATATTATGTGAGTACTGGAGGGTCCCGATTTCGAGTTTTTATTCTTCTTACGTTTCTGCTACCCAAGGCGGATGATTATCGTCTGCACTTGTAAACGTCCTCGTTCCTAGTTTTATCAGGCAGAGTAGGTATGCCATGTGGAAGCAACAAGCCTGACTTTACTTCTAAAAGGGATGTTTTAGCGCGCACGCTTTAGGTGATTTGAGTATGACATTAGCGCTGGCCTAGACACAATTTAGAATCAATTATGTTCACTGAGCCTCGTAAATAATCCAAGTCACCGACCAATTGGACAAAAGCCTTTTAGTAAGCTTAAAACTGGAGACTTGTTTCTTCTAAAAATTGAATAAAGCTATATGATATGCCATTTCTGGAAAACAATTTGTCATTTCCTTGTTATTTGACCGATTTTCAATCGTAAATAACCTGTCATCCAGCTTATTATTCAAGTTAGAGGAGATATTTATTTTATACACTCGCTCGACGAGCATAGCGTCGTTATTATTTCTTAACCTTTAGTTTGTTTTAAGTCTATGAGAAAAAAATTATGCTATTTCGATGAGAAATATGAAAAACAACGGAAACTGATAAGTACTTCTTTTAGTGAAGAATATTTTTTACTTTAAAATATAAACAACATAAAACAATTTAATTAGTCTACTTTAACCACATTAACCTCAAACGATTTTGTGTAATAAAGCAGGAAGCGTCACGAAGCGATTTAGTAAGGTCACTGGTTTGAATTAAGAAAAATAAATAACCAAAACCATTCTGGACAGATTGTGGGCAGACATCAAGTAGTCACGTAAACAAAATGAATGTATACTTGCGTGTATACTTACACACGTCTCCAAAACACATACATACACACAACCACACGTGTATTACCAAAAGATCACAGTAATTGAGGAATTTTTCAAACTTAAAACATGGGCTAAATACTCCCTTGCAATTGCTTCAAACTGCCATAATTCAATTTTCAGTTTTATTTAGCCTTAATTAAAATTTGCTGATTTTGTGAGTGGACAATCAATTTTTACAGTTTTTTTTAAATCCATCGTTATCTTAGGAGTATTGCTGCGTTCTAAACTATCTGTGTTGATCAAACAACATCGTGGCATAATTCCATGTTAAATGTTTCTTGAAAGATTGGTGTAATTACGGACCTGGATTAATTGAAATTACTTGATCTGCGTTTTGACTAACGCAGCTTTCATTGTTCCAGTGGTTTTCTTTTTGTAAGATATTTTGAGTACAACCCGAGTGGTTTGAATTGAAACTTAACATGCGCATTAGTCTTTCGGACTTTTAGTTTTATCACTCATGGCATGTCTTCATGACGAGTGTTTCTGAATTATGGGTCTCCCCATCTCAGTTACGTCATTTACATTCAGTGTGTAAAACGAATAGTTAACGCATGAAATGGATAAATTATTATTCAGCCACTCTGGTCTAAATTAATTAGATGAAAACAACAGTTATGAAAAATGCGCGCGCACACACACATACGTGACACGCGAATACCTAATGAAAGGCCAGTCTGAAGTATAGTTATAAATATTATGGCTAGAGGAAATAACGCGCTTGCTTCATTTGTTTCGTTTGTTAAACTTGTGAAACAAAATGCAACTGATGAAGGCCTACGGTAAGTGTGGCCGAAATATCTTACAAAAAGAAAACTACTGGAACAATGAAAGCTGTGTTAGTCAAAAAGTGGTATAATCATGCTATCAAAAGCTGGCGCGCGGCTAACCGCTAGCTGTCTTGTAAACATATTATTATTATATTAAATTCGAAGCACCCAAAGTCAAACGTCTGTGGAGTTTTACCTAACTAAACCCTTAACTTGCTTTTCGAGCTAATTCTGACAATAGTGAATAGGGATGTTTGAGTATGCGTTCATAGCCATCGTCAAATCTTGAACTATTTTCTCAGCCACAACGGGATCCCCTAACAACTAGGGTGTATTTGCAAAGATACAGTAAACGAGAAGTGCATTATAGGAGGAACGAAAATCAATGTAATTATGACTTTTCGGCTAGTACTGCTAATAGATTAATATCACTTTCTGGTCATTTACGAGACATCTGCGTCAGGGAATGATGCATTCGAAATAGCTCCTAGAGCAATGGGTTAGGTTCTAATTTAGCCACTACATCTGCTGATGAAGCGCTGTTTGAAATGCACAAATCTGAAAAAGGAAATAAAGCATACTTCAGTTTTTAGCTTAAATTGTGTTTAATTCTAATTTTGTGCATTAATACTTTTATGAAACAGGAGAACAAGCATTAATTGCGACTATTTGCGATAAAAATCCTGGTAATTTACTTTTGTCACGAAAAAAGCGTTTTTATTAAATCAAACGATGTGGAACATTTTTTTAAAACTTTCCCAATATTATGCTAGGATCTTAAACATTTAAAAATGATATTGGACAGATTTAATGCAAAAAAATTATCATGGAAACATTCAGCAGTTTACGTATTCTCTGGCACGTCGAACAAATATTAGCTACCTTCTCGGACTGCACCACGATGCAGTTGGAAGCCGTAATATGATACTTTTAAATGAAGATGTGTGTGGCCATAAATTTAGAATCTAATAAGGGGCCAGCATAGTTCGCATTTACCGATTCTAGTTGCTCCATTTCACCTGTTTTGTCCATGCTTCATATTATCGCCATCGCAGTTTTACGCGATATTTATACATCCAACCCCTGAGTCGACTCGGTTACGTTTTCACGCATACTTGCAATAAATTTGTTGGGAAAACTGATCTGAATGAAAAACCATCACCATGTAAATATTCTGTATCAAACATCAATAAGGTAAACAACACATTAAATCACATTAAACTGACAAGCTCTCTTTTTAAGTGCGCGGGCGTACTGCTATTGAATACGCAGCCCGTTTTAAGTCTAGGTATATTTACGTTAGTTTTGTTATATTTGCTTGCATCCACTAGGTGTGAACTGAGGATTCTTCTACTTTTGCTTAAATAAACTGGCGATTTCATTTGTTGTGTGGCGGTTATTTGATATCTCAAATGGTTAATATTTAGAGCATCTTTCCAGGTTAAATAATTTATCCCCAAAAAAATTTGTTTGATTATGCTAATAAATATATCATTGCTTAGAATATGCCATGCAGGTCAATTCGTGTTAAATTTATGCTTGGAGTCTGCCGACGGACCTACTTTTCGATAATTGTTTTACACACAGAACACACGATCGTTCACTTACCCATTATTATGCTGAAAATTGTACAATAGAACAGTCTCACATTTCTTCTTCGAGCACAGTGACGGATCTTACTAATGAGATACGGGTAAGCACGGAAAACGTATGTGCAGGATCATAAACCTTTGTGTATTAGGTGTTGCGCACCTAGTAATAAATTAGTAAAAATATTAAAAGGATAAACCAAAGGCAGCATTGGTGGAATGTACAGTCTGGTGCCCATTCATTTCGTGCTTATTGGCGACTCGTCAATAGAAGCTGATTTTATGTACTTTAGTCACTATATATGTGGGAGACAATTGAACAATAAAAGGTAGCAAAGATAATTCATTAAGAAAACTGGATTAGACCTCATTTGGAATTCGTTAAGTACCTCCCAGAATTTCCTGCAACCGAAGCATATTTTCTTAAGTCCAGCATTCATAACACTGTGCCGCCCCTGACGCGCACTACGAAAAATTCTAAGAAATATGTTAAATTATGTTTTTGGACAGCCTAACCTTCAATTGTAGCCGATCTAGCAAATCGTTCGTTCCACCTAAAGTTCTAACTGGCCGCCGTCGTATTGTCATTATAGAACAGACACGATACTGACAACATACGTATAATCAAAATCCTGCTATAAAACTTCAACTCAATATCACTTTCCCAGCTGACATGGCCAGTAAATACGTAAATAATGGTTATATATATGTGTGTGATTATGTTTATTAAAGATAAAATTAACCGGCAGTTTAAATGGGTAGAGAGCATGAAATAAGTGAACGTCCAATAAATAGTATACGACACCTCCAGTTCAGTCTAAATGCCGGAATATGCATAAATCAGTCGGAGAATTACTTATCCACAGAGACTTTGAAATAGCTGACTCCTTTCTATCATTACATTTTTTAAATGATGTGGCTGTCGAGGAATTAGTTGATCGGACAATTGCAGTCCAGTTAAAATTGTCTGTCAGCCAGACTTATGGAGAATATAAAAGACGAGTGTTAGATCTCTTCCCGGCAAGGCCGTTCGGTGTTTTCAGAATTGAACAGACTCAAACCATGCCGGGTGAGATGCCTCTTGATATCATGACACGCATCAAGCGGTAGTTATCCAAATTAACTAAGTCCATCATGACTATAGTGGATCCTACCAGATATAAGGCGCAATATCGGGTGTGCAGTGAGGCCTTGGAGAAAGAACTCAGGCCCTACAAAGTTCGGCCATAATGACCACTCAATTGGCTACTGCGACACCACGGATGAGTCCCGTTACATCATCCGGCAAGGGCGACATACTTTTGGAATTCTGCGGGGCATAATCAGCGAGTCCTTGTTGGACGGCGGTAGCCAGTGGCTTGGAAGCAAGATCAATATATACGATAAATACATCGCTTTAGAGGCAACAAAATCAGTTCAATGCGTAAATAGGGTCTACCATCTCACCAATAATGAAAGCCGTGATCATGTCCAAAATATAAGTCCTTTCGACACTCTGATTTGTAGATCTAGAGATAGAGCATCCTAAAAATTGTTCAGAATCAGATGGCCTGCGTAAAAATGTAGTATTGGAAACGTTGCCAAACGTAAGGATTTTTTTAAAGTTAAATTTTTTAAACTCTTCAATGGACAGCCAGTAAAATGAAATTGGATAAGAGAGCTTATGCGTCGGTATTACTATTGACCTGTCTGTTAAACAACGTAAAACCTACGAGAGCAAATTTTTATCAGACATCGGATGCGTTGATGGTGGCTGCGGGAAAGTTGAACACTAAATCATTAATAAATGACGATAACTACAATGTCTTGTAGCTAATACTGAAACGGCCGTATTGGAACTTGATTTCATTAGAAAATAGATTAAGGCGATCGATCGTCAAAATAAACGTATACGCCTCTCGAGACAGAAATGCACGAATTTTATTAAGTCGATATGAAACCCTAAGTTGGAGGAGGAAACCAGTTGTCTGCCCGGGTGGTGGAAAGACTTTCAAAGCCAATAAAACCTTATATTCCAACTTGTTTATTGCAGCGTATGTCCAGGTCTAACGGTCGATCACTTAAGGCTATGGCTAGAAATAAAGGAAATGTTACGAACCACAAAATGTATATGGTGCTCCTCCAAAGAAAATAGCAGTGGCAAATCGGCCAACACAAGAGATGATAGAGGCCGGCGTTTTTCGAACCATCGTCATCTGTTTTAGAGTTCTTATGGTCTATATTATGAAAAAGGATGGTTTGCTTCGAACTGACCCGTATCCAATTACGACTCTGTGTGATCTGATCCTACAGATAGCGGGAGGCAAATGGTTTGTCGTGCTTGGCCTTAAATGGGAATTTTGGCAAATTACAGTTCGGCCGGAAGGTTGGTGGAAGCTAATGGTGAATGTACCGAAAACTCATTTCCAATTCACTCGAGTACCATATGATTTAAAAAACGCGCCGAAAGTATTCCAAAGCATGATTGACACATTCGTATCAGACTAACCCTGTACATCAGAGAACGTGGACGATGTTGTTATATGGGCCACTACCGAACAAAAATTACGTATTCGGCTGCAGAAGATGTTGTCCAAAGCCGTAGAATGGCGATTAAGTTTTAATTCAGTAAAAATTCAGACAGGTCAGCAATTACGTCTCCTGGGTCACTCAGTCTTAGCGGAGGAATTTTTGTTTGATTGTGTGAACATCTCTGACGAAAGTTTCATCTCTCGCAGTGTACCGTCAGTCCTGTTTCGTGATTTTGTCCCTCATTGCAGCTCTCGTTAGCTTAACTCGAGTTGGTGTTGTGCTGGCTTCTTACTATGTGAGTGCAAAATTCGGTTCAAGTTAATTATTATTTACTTGTTTGTTAGGTTATTTTTTCAGAGAGTTTAAAATTTAGTGTTCTCATTTAATACAAACAGAATGATACTAGTAAAAAATTTCTTTATTCTGTTGAGCTAACGCGGATAGGATTCCAGCAGGTAACTTGTGGAGAACACCAATGCAGGTGGTGTCGCCAACACACTACTTAATCAGAATGCTTGATTTTGGCGGATAAAATACGACCAGGTCCTGCCCTTATGTTGGAGCCAAAAGAGGACAATAAACATGAAGCGCCCTAAAAAAATATACTCTTTATTAAACGAACATTGGTTGCGCGGACAGTGATAACTAAGATAATAATCAGGGTTGCTGTCTTGATATAAGAACCTGACCCATTAATTACTTACATATGTCAGTATAAACTAAGAATTGTATAGTGTAGAAAAGGAAATTCATCCAGTAGACCGGTTTCGTCCTTATTGGAAACTCATCATGTACTGGCAAGGAACTACCGCGGCCAGGGCTCGAACCTGGGCATATCTGCTTCGGAATCTGGTGCTCTAACCATTGAACCATCCTGCCGCACACTACGCTGCACAAAATTTTCAATTATATACTAACTTATGTAACTTGGTTGGTCTATCTCTCATTTAGGTGGAGCTCATATGACATCCATTTGGACCGAAAGTTCCAACTAACCATCCAAAATCTGACATTACGGAACAGACACCACATTACATGAGGAAGTGGTATTGGAATGAACATTTATATAATTGAGCGAATATTGGTTGCGCGAGCGGTGATAACAATTATTTTAATCGAGGTTGCGCTCTTGATATAAGCACCGGACCGTTAATTACTTACACATGTCAGTATAAACCCAGGTTTGAGTCCTGTCCGTGGCAAATTCTTGCCAGTATATGATGAGTTCCCAATAAGGACGAAACCGGTCTACTGGTCGAATTGCCTCTTCCTTACTACACAATATTTAGGTTATACTGACATATGTAAGTAATTAATGGGTCAGGTGCTTATATTAAGACCGCAACCTTGATTATAGTAATACTCATTATTGTATAAAAATCAATTAAGATGAACATAAATTGGACTTATATATCTTTGATTCCTACTATGCATCCCTACTTAAAATATATTTATTCTCATTTATTTATAAAAAATATGAGTAAAATAATGCACAATTTCATATCGATGTGTGTCTATCTCTATTTTTGCTTTTATAAGATTCAGGTTCGTGTATTTAACACATTTTTAATGATAATTCGCTTGAAAGTAGAATAGTGCTTCTTATAATAAATCTCAGCTATATAAATTTATGATTTAAATTTACAATGAAATTTTTTAAATTGGTTACGGTATAATCAATAGTTACTGAAGCTAAGTTGCTCTTCACTTCAACTAACAAGCCTTAGTGGTTGTATAAATTTATTTATCTCAATGTCAAATCTCATCTTTTTTTGATAAAACATATATTAGACTTGAGGTGTTGTTTCAGCTCGTCTAAGATTATGGTGTTTGTAAACCTTGTACATTTTTTGTACATTATCTATTAAGAGTTATTTTATAGGAAGTTGATTCTAGTCCTGATTTAGTACTCATACGTATAGAAGATCACGCTGTCGAATTGCCCTACATATCTTGACCAAATATGTAGTGAGTTGCTGACTTGGTGCCGTCTCTTTATGATGAGCCGCTAATAAGCACAGCATGTGCGGGCATGAGATGACACCTTTTGTATCCTGAATTTTGCATATCTACTTGGACCTATGTGATAATACATGGTACTAGAAAAACCATTCCCAATACATGAACGCATGTAAGTTAGTTATAAATATTCAAGAGTAAATGAATTTTGTTCACTGTCGCATTAGTGTTGATCTCGTTGTGTGTAAATTTTTTCATCCCAGACGATGCATCTCGAAAGGTAAGGCCGTTTTATTGGCAATTACAATATTAATGTAGTTAAATCGGCAAAAACACGGAAACAATGAACGCAGGGATGCGAAAATATTTAGATTGCTTGCCGTATTTACTCAGTATTTTACATAACGGATAGACGTCTTCTGCTCTACATCTTCAGAGTGAAAAATGTCGTCAGACTGACTCAAATGATTAACACAACGAAAAATAATTTATAGTGATACCGTATGTGTGGACGATTAGACTGTTAGAAAGTGGGTGCAAATTTGACAATGTGCTAATATTAGAGTGAGTGTATGTAGTTAAATACAATGGAATTGGTGTTTACTTCAAGCTCGCAAACTTGATTTAAATAAGTGTATGTAGTTGTTCGTAAGAAAATACTGTCTCGCCAAGCACTAATTGCCGTGAAAGTACATTGAATTTTGACATTGATTTCGACCCACTGAAGTATCCAATTAAGGAACGAGAAGATTAAATAGATAAAATTACAGCGGTGGAATTGAGGACTTGGCGATGTAGATATTATATTTTATAACTGATATACAGCTAATTTAAGCCCATCGATAGCCTGACAATTAGCAGAAAACTAATGTGCATGAGATTACAGTTTCCGTTCTTGTTGTCTTTGGTTTATCCTTCTGGTCACAACTGAACTAATTTGTTACTAGGTTCGCAACGCCTAATACATACTTGCATATATATTAGCTCTCCGCAACAAACAGTATTTGACTAGAATTTTACTTGTTGTCGATCATATTTATGCCTATGCAGTATAGAATTGTTTTAAATCTTCTTAGAGTACATACATCTAAGATTATTTTGTGTTGCGAAAAATGTGAAATTCCAGCAATGCCCTGTTCAGTCATAATTAATGTTATATATATGAGCATGCTATTTATATTTAGAGATTTTCGCAAAAAAGTACAAAGTGGAGAAGAAACAATTTTTTCGTGCACTGGCATAAATAGGGAACTACACTAGCACACTACGAAATAATTTAGTTTCTACCGTTTGAACATTCAGGTTGAATATATGTTGGTGTTTTATTTATCCTGTAAATCAATTGGTAAGGAGGAACGAAAGCGCTTCTCTACAATACATACTGTGTTTTTAAAAATTCATATTTGAGAATAAGCGTTTCTCTTATTTGAAAAATAAATATCCTACAGGTATTGTAGTTAAATTCAATAAAATTATGTTATAGCTTGAAATACAATGTCCCTTTAATGTTTATCCCTCCTTTTAGATTACTAAGCCAGATTATGGTTTGCGAAGAATAGCTCTGTACCTTTTAGGACACCGAAACTAAATCCTCTGCAAATTATATATGCAATCGTTATGTGGAATGTATGAATGTTTGCAAAATATGCGACGTTAGTGTTTATGTTTAGACGGCACCGTCCACCGGACGGTGGATAATCTCCAGGGTATCTAATCTCCTTTTAATTACATCTTTCAAAATTCGTTTATACTCAAGCTTACATTAATGGATGAAAATAGCATAACAAACAACTTAATCACTAATTAGCTTCATTGCTCTTGAATGCTTATATTGCTTGGTTAAGAGAGAAATCATCCAAAATTAAATTTGTTTATTCGTGAGGTGAAAATTAAAATTTATTCTATTTTGAAAAATTCTATCCAATAATAAAACAAGCAATAAAATTGTGTGTCTTAGAAATCAATTATGCGATTTACTGCTACTGTTTAGCCGTGCTAGCAAACGTTTTGTTTCGGATCGAATTTTCGCAAATTTCTTCAGGTTACCAACAAATTTTTATCAGTTAATTAAGTATCTTCTTAAATTTAGAGCACCGGAAACAATCCTTTTGAAAGAATTTGTTTTGAAAAATTGCCAGCTTGTTTCAATCAGTAATCAATTTGAGCTTACTTTTTATTCAAACAAAATTATATACTTATCAAGCTAGCAGATTAAAAGCATACTTTTCTGTTGTAGACCTAAATTGAGACATCCTATATTTGAAAGTAAATTGTTTTTTGAGACAGTGGTTTAATCCTTAAATGGAAACTTGTTTG
The DNA here is from genome assembly GCA_029291075.1 of Eudiplozoon nipponicum. Lineage (NCBI taxonomy): Eukaryota > Metazoa > Platyhelminthes > Monogenea > Mazocraeidea > Diplozoidae > Eudiplozoon > Eudiplozoon nipponicum. Next base: position 21,677 of record JAQBSW010006221.1, read on the forward strand.
ATAAAGCTACATCCATGTTCAAACTTTGTATTGCGGACCAGCGATTTGATAAATAGGCAATGATGGCTACGTGAGTGGTGATTATTATTTAACTCGCGATTTCAGTCTTGAAACACACAGTCAACCAATAATTTGTATTAAAAGAACTAACCTTCTGCGATATTGGGTGTTGCATTATTACCTGCTCTGTGTTGTGTTTGACACACGATTTTTCTCGGTTTCTATTTTCAACGGAAAATCTTCTGAACTTAGTTTATAGTCCTTTCATCAGTCACAGCACAATAAATGTTATAAAGACGAACTGATAAATTTCGCACTTACCCAATTATTTTGTCTTCATAACTTTTAATGAGTTTTGGGCGGATAAGTGAAATCAAAAAATAAGCTCAGAAAATTATTCCATTGAAAACTGATATAGAGAAAGTTCCTGTGTTTTTTGCAAGACAAATCAGGTAGTAATTCGTATTACCAGCCGTTCGATATAGTAAGAATACTTCTAATTTCATGGACTGTCGCGTTTTAACCTTTCTCTACTATCCACCAATTATATTTCACTTTAAATTCCATCAGTTCTTTCGCTCGTATGTGTTTCCCATTTAAAATCTCTTTCAATACTTGCAATTCTCTTACGTCAGCATGAAGCAAGATAAAAAATTTGCACATCGTTCTTTACTTGAAGTTAGTTTAGATAAATATTAGTTATTAGCAAGTTTTACTACCATTGTCGTTTATAGGAATACCTTTAGCATTACACGCTGCATCGGATTAAAATTATTTCCACTCATTAAAACTAATGAAAATAATAAAATGAGGATAGATACATTAATCAAGAGTATTTCTTATGTGATTGCCAATCTTCTTTATGTTTGCTTTAAACTATTCAGACAGACAGGCACGCGAAAAAAATCGTTGACAGTTCAAATACTATGCGTACATTTTATACATGAATTTGAGTTTATGGAGAGACAGAGAAAAACATCAAGAAAAGCGTGTAGGTTGATAAACGACATGTGATCGAAATTTTGTTTGCGATTTCCATGCTTGAAGCGGTGTTGTAAAGCGCGCTCAGTAATACTGCGACATAGGTGGCAGGACGTGGCCATTGCAATATTAATATTAATAGAGTTGGGAATAGATTCAACATGTGACTGACTGTAGTCGGGATATGCAGTAAATCGTGCTGGAATAAATGTGATACGTGTTTAGCTTTACCTCCCTGACTTTATATAAATAATTGTTAGCACCACTTGCCCAATTAATTATTGCATAATTGTATAACTTATACACGTCCTATTATCCAACATTCCTCACCCAAATATATAGTGGTTAAAGGGCGTAATACCTGCTCCTACAGATGAGTCGCCAGTAAGCACGAAACGAATGTGCATGAGATTATACTTTCCGTTCATGCTGCCTTTGGTTTATCCTTCTGGTCACAACTGAACTAATTTGTTACTAGATTCGTAACACCTAATACATACTTGCATATATATTAGTTCTCCGAAACAAACAGTATTTAACTTAGCATGTGTTTCCACCACCAAGTAATCAATAATGTTTTAATTTTCTATATATATATATATATATATATATATATATATATATATATATATATATATATATATATATATATATATATACAATGGGATTGGCATTTAATTGAAGCTCGCAAACTTGATTTAAATAATGGTTACTATCACCCGCGCAATCAATGTTCTCGTTTGATGATGTGGGTGGGAACTAGTCCGACTCGGTTTTACTTCTATTTCAGGTTTTGGCTGTTTATTTAATGTATATTCGTATGTTCTTCAAATGAAAAAAATGTTGTATTGCCGTGATTTCTGAGATCTGGTCATTTTTGTATTAATGGATTGCGAGTTAAGCAACTTTTAGCAGTGTTGGCTGTTACGTGTACGATTGATTCTTTTCGAGTGTCGTTTTTCGTTTCGCCTTGTTCCTCAACTTTGTTCTGTCCCCTTGGTTTGAGCGTAGGGTGTGCGGATTGCAATGTTGAATGCTGATATTGATTTAAACTTTCTGTCGTTATTAACAATGGTTGTGCAGATGTTTTTTCTTCATCCGAAAGAATGTTCGTTTAGTCTGGTCGAGTGGGCGTTACTTGGATACTGGTACATTGGTTTTGCGTTTTGTGATTCGTGGCCAGTCGATTAAAATGTAATGTTGATGAAACTTTTGAATGCTTCTGGCTTTTGAAGCTATTGCAATTAATAAGCTTCACCCCTGCTTAAACGTGCAAAAGTAATTAACAAAGAAACACAATTGGAATGGAACAAAAACATTACAATCATCGCTTCAAAACTAACCTTTGTTTCAGTATATATATATATATATATATATTTATGGAGTGAGTTAGCGTTGAAGTCGCATTGTCGAGAATATACGATGTTAGCTACTCTAATGCAGGTTTACATATCTGTCTAGAGATTGTACCCGTCCTATTATCCCACATTCCTCTCCCAAATATATAGTGGTTAAAGGGCGTAATAGCGGCTCCTACTAACGAGTCGCCAGTTAGAACGCAACACCTGATACACACTTGCATATGCATTATTTCTCCGCAACAAACAGTATTTAACTGTTAGTGGCCAGTTGGAATTTTAGGTCGAAGATAATGGCGAATACTCAACCAGATAGAAGGATTGACCAAACGCGTAGACAATAAGTGGCTTAGACGGTACAGTGGATGAATTTTATCACTGAGGCAAATATATCCCTGTTGAAGCCCTGATCGCTACAATTTTGGTAAGTACTTGATAAGTATCCACGTAGTCTTCCTACTTGATGAATTGCAATTGTTATTTTAAGCAACGTTTATTTTCTACCTGCAACATTCATATATATAACAAAATCCCGCCATAACACTTAATTTAATGCAATTCCCCGTGTGGCACAATGTCTGTTATATTGTAGGAGGTGTTGCGGTTAATGCAAGAGATTTTTCGGGGTAGCTGTTTATTTAGCGATGCTATACTATTCCTACATATGCCTGGTAGCTGACGTCGGAAGAAATGGGTTTCGTGGGCCGTGCTTATGATCTGTCTCAGACCTCTTTCCAATGGGTGATGTGAGAAGGCTAAGTCAAGTTATCATACGTGTATTATGAACAATGTTGCAAAGTAAATTAAAGTTCACTGTTAGTCAAAATTGACCGTGCTCTAGACGGCAACAAAATAAAATATTGTCAACACAAAGTTAATATCTAGGCACAAAAGCAAAGTCAAAATAAACACAATAAATAAATCCAGAGTGTCTTAGCAGAACAGTTACAGTTTACGGAAATTCGATTAAAAAAACAAAAAATATAAATCCTGGTTTTGAGCGTTATGGCACATAAATCCACTGCATGTTACCGGCGAATTACTCGCGGGTGTGCATTATTATTTAACAAAACCCTATTAATTACAAATAAAATTGTAGTTCAAGAAATCTCAATTAAAACTGCTTGAAACTAACAGAGATTGTTTCTAAAATCACAGTTAGGAGAATGATTGTGTAAAACCAGAATTCGCATATGTGGCCCTAAGGAAAACCGGATCTGATGAAATTGATACTCGTTGTATTGTAACGCGGAGCCGCGCGTTACAATATAATGACAGATCGTGGTGTGGCCAGTTGAAACTCGAGATAAAAAACCATACCAAAAACATCCCACTTGACTGAGAGACGGACCCAAAGATACATTAATACAAAACGGAAAATTGCACGTCTAGCAGGGCTTAAGTGGCGCAGTAATTGAGTTGCTAGAATTTATGGAAAACGTACGTCGGTCGCGGAAATTCGGGCAACTATTTGCTGAATACCTAAAAAGGGCGAAACAGATCTACTTGATGAATTTTAATTTCTATCTCATACAAAATTTAGTTTATACTGATAATTTATAAATCATTAGATAACAAAATATAATTCCAAAGCTTCTATAGCAGTAATATTATACAAATATAATTCACTTTAATCTTTCCATTTTTGCGTTAGCATTAATGCTTTTTATATTTGATCAACTATTTTGAATCGTTTTGGACTGTTCGTTGGGCATTCCTGATATACTGATTATCCAATAATGTTTATGGTTTAGAAGTAAATGTCTATCAATTACTCGTCGTAAAGAATAACACAACCATCTCCAGTTTCATACATTGAATCGTATCAATCTTTCTGGGAAAAGTTCAGAGCACGGCAGAAAATCATAAGTCCGAAAGCAAATAAATTTTCTCATACCACCTGCAATTGTGCTCTTATATTTTGTTTCACTTAAAATGTTTTTACTGAACCTTCAGCTGAAAATTTCTTCTTTTTGTTTCTTAATGTGCAGTAAGAATGATGAGATCCGCAAATTATTGAAGAGGTTATTTAGCTCCTTTACGTAATAAATACTTTTTTTTCATTTCAGAAAGCGTAATGTTTAAAAGTTTGTCAAAATTTTCCTTTTTGTATGTATACATTTATATATTTAGATTGAAATAATCAATTTCGGCCATAAAAATTTAGTCCAATATATATATATATATATATATATATATATATATATATATATATAGTACAAGTAAGTTGAATAGAATATACGAGAATTATTAACATTTTCTGTATTTAACAAAAGACAAATTATGTTACTTCACTAATTGATAAACTGATGCAAACTGACAATTTGTACTTATTAAATATCTAGGCAGGCAATTATCAAATTTATACTACTATTCCCATTAGCGACATAAACTTATTTGTAATATATTTCTGAAATATCTTTATTTCATTGTTCATGTAAATATAAGCACAATTAATTAGCAGGAATGATAAAGACTTCAATAGCGAGTTTGTATATATATATATATATATATATATATATATATATATATATATATATATATATATATATATATATATATATATATATATAGATATATATATATGAAAAGATTCAATTAAACAGAATCAATTCCCTAACTCATTATATTCCCTAGCTGAAGCTTTTTATTTTAACTGTTCACACATACACACATTGGTTTGAACTGAAAAGTTTTTCAATGGTGCCAGATTTATCGAATAGAGAGTCAAATTGTATCTCTCAGATCAAGTGATTATATTATATTAACAGCTTTGGAGAGAATTGATATATTTTTCATAGTAGATAAAAGTTTCCTGGCCATCCTAGGCGCTTTTTGATATACACCAACAGTGAATATATATATTTATATATATAATGTCCATTGCCTTCGAATATTACACAGTATATTTCTAATTAGGAAGAAAAAAACATTAGAATAACAAAGTGCTTAATGGCCATTTATTTCGAGACTACTAAATTTCACTTTACAATATTTCATTTATGTACATCCTGGGTTTCCATTTTTTATGCGGACAGTAACAAATCTGACTAGGTTCTGGGGCTGCTTAGTAAGTGTGTATACGTATGCGCTGTTACCAAGTGGAAAAAAAACAATAAGCGGAACAAGGGGAAACGAAAGACTACACTCGGGAAAATAACATTCGTACACGTAACAGTCAACAATGCGAACAGTTGGTTAACTCTCAAGCCATCAATACAAGAATGACCAGATCTCAGACATCACTTTGCAATACAGCGAGAAAGACCTTTACATGCAAACAGGCACACATGAACACACTTACTAATCAGACAAAACAAGAAATAGAAGTAAAACCGAGTCAGATTTGTTGCCACCCGCATAATCAAATGGAAACCCAGGATGCATATAAATGAAAGATTGTAAAGTGAAGTTTAGTAGTCTCGAAATAAATGGCCATTATCCACTTTTTTATTAATGTGTTTTTTCTTCTCTTAATTATATATATACGGGATACTATTTGCATGTTCGAAGAAAAGAAGAAATTGTAAACGCCCCAGCTTCAAGTAAATGCCGTACGACGTTACAAACTCGGTTAGAGTGCCATAAAATAAAGAGTTATGTACTGTTAGGGGGCCCTTAACAGGACCGGTCTTGCGTTCTCTGGCAAATGCCGAGAAGGTCCGTAAGTGTGAAGACGTCCAGAAGTACTCCTAGACTCTTGTGACCAGCTCGGGTTGACTTGGGTTGTGGTTCCTTCTGTTTTGGCGTTGTAATCTCGATGGGTAACTTCGTTGAAGTTCTGCAGTAATTGGCTCGTCTCTCTAGTTGTACAGCAACAAGATTGGCGTTACTGATGTTGCCAATGTTGGTGAAGCCAATCCAAAAATCAGTGTAGGTGATGACAGCAGACAGCACACACACGTAACGCACAGAAGAAGGCAAACGCGACAACTGAACTGCATGGTAAATTTACCGTGCTTAAATAGCCATGTCATAGAAATATATGGCTACTTGCACACTATTGGTTAACGGCAAGTTTCGCTTTTTTCTCATTGTTGCAGCGTAAATCGAATTGAATTTAATTTACGCAATATGTCGGCAAATTCTTTGTGTTGCCAGGTGCAAAAATCGCTTACTTTTAATTTTCTCCTCAATATATAAAATACAAATATTTTTACATTTCCGTAAGTCAAAGCAAACAAAAAATTTAAAACGCGGTGAGAGTGTGAAATGAAGGCAAATCAAAATAATTTTTAGAATAACTTCCGAAGCATGTTTAATGCCGGAACATGCATTTTACTTGCATAAATAAAGTGTTTGTTTACTGTATTAGGTGTTGCGAACCTAGTAACAAATTAGATCAGTTGTGACCAGAAGGATAAACCTAATACATACTTGCATTTATATTAGCTCTTCGCAACAAACAGTATTTAACGTTTTTAAATTCCTATTTCATTTATTTTTATGGCATTTCGTATGTTAAATGAAATATATTGAGATTATACGTGTGAGGATTCAATGATGTGTTGCGAAATTGCAGGCATTTAAATTGAAGTGCTTTTTACTCTACTCATTAAATGTCTAGTCAATCGGTCTACATATGTTCATAGACAGCTTATGTACGCATATTAATAAATGCAATTTGAGCTCTGTTTTACTGGTTGTTAATCTTTAATTGCTGTGTAGCAATAGGCACCAGTGAGGCCGAGGACGCATAAAGAATCCTATCTAGGGCCGGCATGAATTCCGCAAATAGTTCACGCAGAAGTGCACAAATTAAGATAAAACAGTCAGCACACTGATGGAGCAGTCTTCGAGTCGCGAAAGTAAATATAAATAATAAATATTTGTATTTCGTTTTACTAAATGACCATGCTTTATACTAGCAAACTCTCAAAAACAATTGATTTAAAAAAAAAGAAATTGTGCTGAGCAAAATGACTTCTGACGGATTGGAAATCGTTGTAAGAATATTACCTGCGAAGATGAACACTGACTACGGAGTTAAGAGTAATTATGTTTCGACTGGACAACCCACTTATAATAAATTCTGAAGGATCCGCATAATCTTCTCCACCAATATCGATGTAGTCAATATTGGAGGCCGCGTCCAAGAGGAAGCAGGCAGACATTTGCTGGTATTTGCATTCGAATCAACGAGTTTTCCGACCGTAATTAGAATTTAAGCCAATGCTTACACTCATTAATGTGGAAAGCCTACAGCAGTGTTTAGAAAAATTTTAAGATTCAGTTTGTGCGCACGTACTATCATAGGAAGCACCTATTGTGCGCATGGCTCTTCAGGAATTAGTTTACCGGACAGTTGCCGTCCAATTAGAATTGCTTGTTGATCTGACGTATTAAAATTAGAAAAAACGAATGTTGAATCACTTTCAAGCCAAGCCTCAGGAGTTATTTTCAGAATTTTAAAGGCTGAAACCATTATCGCAGGAGATGTCTCATGATAACACGGCAAGCGGTGGTCGTCCGGCTAACCGAGTCTTTGCCCAAGTTGCAACCGCATAAGGCCATCATGTTTATGCTGCTAGATCCTACCAGATATAGTGCAATATCGAGCGCCCAGTGAGGCCTGGAAGAAAGAATTCAGACTCATCAAATTCGGCCATGATAACCAAAATATTGGCAGCTGCGACTCCACGCATGGGACTCGGCAGGAGCGACATAGCTTAATGGAATACTTCACAGCATAATCAGCAAGTCCAGGACAGTCGGCGACAGCCAGTGGCTTGGAAGCAAGTTCAATATATAAAGACACATGCTGCGACGAATACATAGTTTAAGGGGCAGCAAAATATGTATGGTTCTCCGAGATGACGGCTAGTTTAATGGGGAAATAGGGTTCACCATTTGAACAGTAAGGTTAGTCGAGATCATGCCAAAATAATAAATCCTTTGGAGGCTCGGATTTGTGGATCGAGAGAAAATCAACAGTGCACCCTAAAAACTGTTCAGAATCAGATTGCCTTCGAAGAAAAAAATGCATTGGAAACGTTGCCACATGTAAGGATTTTTATTAAAGTTAAATTTTTAAAACTCTTCAACAGACACCCAGTAATAAAGAAAATGGATACGGGAGCTGACGTGTTGGTATTGCTAAATGCCTTGGCTGTCAAACAACGTAAAAAATACGAAAGCAATTATTATAATCAAGGTTGCGGTCTTGATATAAACACCTAACCCATTAATTACTTACATATGTCAGTATAAACTGAGAATTGTATAGTGTAGAAAAGGCAATTCATCCAGTAGACCGGTTTCGTCCTTATTGGGAACTCATCCTGTACTGGCCAGAATTTGCCGCGGCAGGATGGCTCAGTGGTTAGAGCACCAGATTTCGAAGAAGACGTGCCCAGGTTCGAGTCCTGTCAGCGGCAAATTCTGGCCAGTACATGATGAGTTCCCAATAAGACGAAACCGGTCTACGGATGAATTGCCTTTTCTACACTATACAATTCTTAGTTTATACTGACATATGTAAATAATTAATGGGTCAGGTGTTTATATCAAGACCGCAACCTTGATTATATTAATTTTTATCACCACCCGCGCAACCAATGTTCGTTTAACTACGAAAGCAAATTTGTGTCATGCATCGGGCGCATCGATGGTGGCTGCGGGCGAATGGGACACGAAATTATCAATAAATGAAAATATCTACAATATGTTATTATTATCAAGGTTGCGGTCTTGATATAAACACCTGACCCATTAATTACTTACATATGTCAGTATAAACTAAGAATTGTATAGTGTAGAAAAGGCAATTCATGAATTGCCTTTCCTACGCAAAAAGAAATTAATAGACGCAACTATTTGATTTTTCCGGTAGGTAGTATGTCAATTTTCACAGACGCATCAGATATTGGTATAGGAGCAGTGCTACATGGGACGGACATCTCGCGCAATATATAAGACGGAACAAAGCTATACAGCCACAGAAAAGGATTTACTGGCCGTACAATGAGCAATAAGAATATTTTGGTGTTATATCATAGGCGGATATATAGACGAATATATTGACCATTAAGCACTGGTGCATTGGAGATCACTGGGTAATGATAACAAATGAGTACACAGAGCCATTGAAGAGCTCGATGAATCCGATGTATCAATTTACCATATAGCGGGTATGAAGAATACAATAGGCGATGTGCGCGGCAGAATTTCCTTTGTGTGAGTGTCGCCACTTATCAAAGTCTCTGAAGAACAGGGAAATTCTGCCAAATTCCTGGAAATAGTAAATCAATTAAAAAATAGCACAGTGGTTTCCACAATATATAAAGCGTTGAGCCTGCAAAATGGCCTACTGGTGCGAAAAGGAGGATCAACAGTGAAATAGTTCGTGCCGGAGTCTATACGAACGAAATTTATGGCCTTCTGGTATGAAATGTTGGGACATCTTGGCGCCAGGCGACTGATTGGAACATTGCAGTCGCAATTGTATTGGCCTGACATGTCCATATAAATTCGTAGCCATTGTCAAAATTGCACTACATGTCAGCGTTGTAAGTCATAAAGGAGAGAAAAGGTCACCCCGATTGATTTCAGTGCCACTGCACCGAACCAATTTCTGCATATTGACCTGGTATGTCGAATGTCAGTAGCTCGTGGCGATGAGTTTACTCGATGGGTCAAGTTTGTACCACTGAAGAAAATCATAACAGATAAGATTATAAAGTGCTTAGAGTAGAGATGCCCCAGTCGATTTGATGCACCGCAAGTTATTGTTACCAACCGAAGTGCACAGAGAGTTTAATCAATGGTGTAAGGACCTTGACATAAAACATTCCCGCGCAGGTACTTACTACCCGTATAACATCGCGACGGCTGAGCGAGCACACCGGACGATGAAAGAGGTATTGCGATGTTGGTGCCAAGAAAGCCCAAGATCCTAGAGAGACATATTTCATTAGGTCGGTCGGGCCATAAGATTTAGAATATCAACTGCTACAAGATTAGCTCCAACAACCATGGCCTATGGAGGGCATATTAGACTGCGAGGTGAACCCGTAATCCCAGGATCCCATAAGCGCTGCACTATAGTGTGTACTGAGGTACGCTTAAAACAGTTAACTGAAAATTTGTGCGCCACACAGCGACATGCCTAGGCAAGACGAGTAAACACGCACTCTCCTAAGGCTCGGCGTCTATAGAATGGTCACGAAGGTCAAGTCTATCGCACTAAAGGCTGTCAGTCATGGTCCTTATTAAAATTACCTGATCTGCGTTTTGACTAACGCAGCTTTCATTGTTCCAGTAAATTTCTTTTTTCATAATATTTCGATCTACCTTACCGTAGATCTTCATCAGATGCATTTCACGAAACAAATGAAGCAAATGTGTTATTTCCTCTAGTCATAATATTTATATACCACAGACTGACCTTTCATTAGATATTCGCGTGTCACATGTGTGTGTGTGTGCATTTTATAACCGTTGTTTTCATCTAACTAATTTAGACCAGAGTGGCTGAATAATAATTTATCAATTGCATGCAATAACTATTCGTTTTTTTCACACTCAATGTAAATGACGTAACTGAGATGGGGAGACCCATAATTCAGAAACACTCGTCATAAAAACATGCCATGAGTGATAAGACTAATGCACATGTTAAATTACAATTCAAACCACTAGGTTATACTCAAGATAGATAAGTTAATAACAGTTATTGGCGCACGCCACGCATGTGCATGTGTATGTGTATGCATAACTAAAAAACTTGGTTAAATTATTTTGATACACATGTACGTACATCTAAATGAAACTGCAGTCAATAGACATTAATTTACCCAATGGGTAGGGTGGGGGTGTAAAACAGAAAATTAAGGTTGAAATCACTATTTGTTTTAAAATCAAATGAATAGTTAGAGATGAAATTTGAAGACTATATTCATAATTGTTTATTCATTTCTTGAATAAAAGCCCACTAATTAGTCAATCTTAATCTGATGTTCTTAATCTTTTACTGGGGCTAGCTTCAGTTACCAATTCATGCTAATTGCCTTTTCCTTCCATTAGCTAGTGCAGTATTCCAAATCGGACCTAAAGATTTTTCAACAGCTGTTTCATTCATAATATCATCTCTAGATTTAATTTCTATAGATTCACCAATCAATCTCGTCACCCTATTACGACTACATATTGCTATGCGTTTGCATTCCTCCCAGTCGATAGTATGCCCAGTCTCCACTACATGACGAGCAAGATCTGATTTAGCAATATGTCCATACTTACACGCAGTTTTATGTTCACCTCTTCTTACTTTGATTGGACGCATGGTCTCACCAACATACTTGAGACTACAATCATTGCATGGGATCTCATACACTCCTGAAGTGTCTAAGGGTTCAATCTTTTCTTTTTGGTTAGGGAGTATAGTGCCTAGTGTAAGGGGCTGTTTTAAAACGGTCCTTATATTGTATTTTAAAGCTATTGATTTCACTTTCCTACTTAATATAGAGTCCGGTAATACCATGATCTTCCGCTCTTCCTTCTCCTTATCAACCTTAATTTTCTGTTTTACACCCCCACCCTACCCATTGGAAATATTCTAATAATACAATATTTATAAGTAATAATTTGTCTGACGCGTGCAAAGGGTAAATTAATGTCTATTGACTGCAGTTTCATTTAGATGTACGTACATGTGTATCAAAATAATTTAACCAAGTTTTTTCTAGTTATGCATACACATACACATGCACATGCGTGGCGTGCGCCAATAACTGTTATTAACTTATCTATCTTGAGTATAACTTAGTGGTTTGAATTGTAAATTAACATGTGCATTAGTCGTTCGGACTTCTGGTCTTATCACTCATGGCATGTTTTTATGACGAGTGTTTCTGAATTATGGGTCTCCCCATCTCAGTTACGTCATTTACATTGAGTGTGAAAAAAACGAATAGTTATTGCATGCAATTGATAAATTATTATTCAGCCACTCTGGTCTAAATTAGTTAGATGAAAACAACGGTTATAAAAATGCACACACACACACATGTGACACGCGAATATCTAATGAAAGGTCAGTATGTGGTATATAAATATTATGACTAGAGGAAATAACACATTTGCTTCATTTGTTTCGTGAAATGCATCTGATGAAGATCTACGGTAAGGTAGATCGAAATATTATGAAAAAAGAAATTTACTGGAACAATGAAAGCTGCGTTAGTCAAAACGCAGATCAGGTAATTTCAATTAATCCAGGTGCGCAAAAACACAACTCCTTCATGGTCCTTATTATGTGGAAAGTGTGAACGCAGAGTAGAATCCAGTTTTCTTTAACATGCCTGATGGACCGCGAGCAGTCGCACTTGATCGTTTAAGTAGGGTGCCAAGACCGACACCTGAGGCTGCGGCAAGATATAGCAATAGCCACTTTTGAGGCCGCAAACGCAACATTTGTGCCATTCTAGAGCTGAATAGAACAAAAATTCCTCGCAGGTGAGCACGTATTAATATGAGACCAAGAACGCACTAAATGTTCTATCTAAGGCTAGCGTGCATTCAACAGAAATTCCTCAAATTAGAATAAAATTTTCTTAGGACAACCATCATTGTTGCTCCTATTAAATGCAGAGGATAACAATTAGCCTTGAGTATATCGCACAGTCTACCTAATTCCAACTTTCTATGCTTCATATCTGTAAATTTAAAGCTTTATAATGTTTATGACTTTAAGATACCGATTTTTAAACGATATGTGTGATTTGACTTCGATTTCAGAAGGATTTCCGAGTAAGTATCCTTCCAAAAAATATCTCTTTTTAACTTTTGACCATTTCTAATTAGCTTGATATCTTACCCTCTCCTCACCGGGATGCTACTCGTAATTACTTCATTTAGTAAAGTAAGTGAAAATATATGTATGACATGTGCAAAGAGGAATTTACATTTACCACTTTAGTTTCTCTCGGATATAATCGATTATTTCTCAATCTTAAACAAACGCCCACACGTATACACACCAGCAGTCGTGGCGTAAGCTTATCTAGTGAATCGTCGGTTGTTGTAAATCGATGTGATTTCACTGATTTGAGTGTACACATGCAGTAATTGATTACTTCTCAATCCAAAACAAACGAGAACACATACACACATGAATGAAATACGCTTATCTAGAGAGTCGTCAATATGTATCATCCAATCACTGTAATTTCATTTCGATGATTGTGCACATTCAGACATATACACATACATATATGAAATGCACTTACTTAATGAAAAGACAGTTATGCATAAAAAATCGATAGATAAGTATAAATGAGTCAGTTTAGGCTAAATTTTCCACTCGATGAATGTGGTCTCCATTGAAAAAGGCTTCCGATACCAGAAGTTGAAATATTCGAAATCAAAAAGAGGCTAGTGGATTCAAAAACCTTTTTGAGCCCAACAAGGTTAAGGTAATTTAATTTTACCGTTTGATTGATATTTCTAACTGGGTACTTTCATTTTACTAACTGACGTTTGAATAGATAGACGTGGATCGCGTATGTGTGCATGTCAATAATTTCTGTATACAATCAACTAAGTGAAATGCTAGCGGCTAAATTTTAATTTACACCTTTCATGCATTAAACTATTACAATAGATGTGATATGATTTCATTCATCATATCCCCACGTGTTCGGGGTTAAAGTTAAACCGTATCCACCATTAATAAAGCCATGCCAAGATAAGTGATCACAGCTTAAGATCACTCGATTTATGTTTAAAACTATATATTCTAATTATGAATACAGAAGTTTTGTTAAATAGGCGCACGCCGTGCATATGCGTATGTGTGTGAATTCAAATGGTGCGTATTCAGTTAAAATATATCTGCAGACACATTTACACCCATCAAAGTCAATCTACAGCCATTTGATGCTAAGTTATTCTTCTCCGCGTCAAACTAATTCTTTTATTCCTATTATTTGAAATTATGAAATACAAGTGTTATGTCAATGGCTAGAAAGGGTGAGGGCAAAAACACAAAACTCAGGTCAGGGTAAATGATCATAAAATTAACAAAATTAACCAACAAAAGAGTTAGCATTATAAGGAAAAGGGCTAATTAAGATAATAATTCTTCAAAAAACGTTCCAATCACTAAGTCTTAATTTAATAGACAGGGTGAGATAAGAGTTAAGGAATGAAATTTTGTAAGATTATATCGTACATAATTGGTTAATCAGTTGTAAGGTAGAAACATATATAAACGGTAATTCACCAAACGACTCGCTTTCTATCGTAGATTCCATTTCACTTATTTGATTAGTAAAATTTAAGAAAATTGCCAAAATATCACCATAATTCCTGTTTACTGATATTTCACCTTAGAATCGTAGATAAAATTTGGACTTCAGTGTTTTCATATCAATATTTTTTGTTTTCCCAATAATGTGTGGAAAAGTTTGCCATTGATAAATACAAAAATATGTCACCTCAGATTTGTTTATAAAATTGTTACCTTTGTAAACACCCCGGCTGCAAGTAAATGCCGTGCGACGTTACAAGAAGAAGAACAGACAGGACTTGTCTGAGAACAATAATTGTGGGTGGCCCTTAACATGGCCTGAAGAGCGCTCACCGGCAAATTCCGTGAAAGTCAAGTATGTTGCAGTGTCTAGAAGTACTTTTGTACACGCTCTGTATGGTACGGTTAATTGGCTTGTGTTCCTTTGTGTGGATGCACCGGAATAAGTAGAGTTGTCGAAACCGGATAGGTGAGTTGCTGTTCGAAGGCTAAGAAATGTCTTTTTGATGATCTACGGCAACACTGTGGAGGCTGGCACGCGTAGAAACTCGATTAATATATGATCAATTACGTATGACTATTTGTGTAGCAACAAGAAGATTTGCGTGACTGAAGACTAAGCGACAAAATGACACAACGGGATAAACGCGAGTCCAGAAGTCAGCGTAGGTAGACAGTCAAGAGGATAGTCAGTTTGCCGTCGTACTCTGATGATGATCATGGAAAGTCGAAACGCGTCAGTGTGTTGCGGCTGGCGGTAGTTTTGTTATGTTGTTCGACGACTTGTTAAATACAATGGGATTGGTGTTTACTTCAAGCTCGTAAACTTGATTTAAAGAATTGTTGCCACCACCCGCGCGATCAATCGTTGTTAAAGAGGAGAGAGAAACAGCAATCACACGTAGCAAGCAGGACAGAAGTGTAGAAGTATGTGGCGTGGTATTTTCATCGTATTTATATGTATGTGCGTTCGCACGCCATTGCTAAACGGCAATTCTACTTGTTTTAATTGGTACAGCCTATTGACAATTGAATTTGATTTTGGCAATATGTCGGCGAATTAATCTAAGCCGTTACATCACTGTCCTCTCTGAGAACAAGTAAAAGTTAAAAAAAACAAAATTCCTCTCGGCGAGGTTTGATTAGTGATGTAGGGCAGAGTTTGAACCCAGTTAAGCAACTGGTTATTATTCTGTCCATAGCTAATCAAAAATGTACAGTAATGCAGAGCTGGTGCATTTTTGTGGAATGCTTTAACAATGATAAGATGCTAAATAACTACTAGTAATTGCTGCACAAATTGTTAGCAATATTGGCTGGTCATACGGCGTGAAGCGAAATAGGGAAGTGCAGTGTGAAAATTGCAAAGTGGATTGCCACTGAAATGACCAGGTTTAAGGTGAAAACTGAGCAAGCTGGATCGCCGTCAATGAGAGTTTTAATACGTCCAAAGAAGCTAGTGTATACTCGACGTTGTGATTATGATATTCGTAGCGAATGTGTACCGTGTAACTGATGAAGTTGAGATATGCACTGAAAGTGGCCTGTACTATGATATGAAGCCAGTGACTACTTAGTGTTGGTGTACAAGGCGTTAGCTCCAAGTAGCTTTTCATGCCAAAATAGGCAGTGTGAGCTCATGTGTGAGGAATACATTTCAACAGTACGATGTAAAAAATATGCATGAAATCAAAGGGTAACGACAAAAAGAGTACTCGAACATTGCCGCAGAGATTGCATAATACCGAAGAACTGTTAAAAAATGCTATACAATTGTTAACTAGGAACAGCTGGTTATACCAAGTGAGACAAATGAGTGTGAGAAATGTTAATGAATCATAAGAACCTATAGAGGTCACGTCGCGTGGTATAGGGCGCAAGTGGTGCGCAAAAAGTTAAACAATTGATACATAGATTAACGAAAAATTGATGTAAAGAATATTATCAGTTACACGTTATGCAAAGCAATCTATTGTTAGGTTGAGATTGTAGGCAGGTAGAGCCTGAGACGCATGTAGAAGGTTGTTTGTCGCCAGGATCGGGCGTTTCGATAAAATTTTTCAACCTATCTATACTTACCGATGTAGGCGTGGCACCTTGCATGATAGTGAAGTACTTCGGCTGTCTGAACAAAACCGGGTAAGGAATGCGATAATTTAGTTGTAGTGGCGCAACAGCGTAGTTACAAACGAGTACTCTCTTGCAGCTGTAGAGCTGCGGGTGAATGAAGACTGGGCAGGGAGTATGTCGCGGCTGCTGGTCAGACCAGTTACCAAAATGAAGTCGAAGGCGAGAAGCTTCGACTTGTAAGTCATCATTTGCGGGTAGTTAACGTGGGAGCTGACTAGGCAGGCGTAGATCCATGCCATATAAGTGTTGTGACGCAGACATTTAATAGGTTCACGTATGCGGAAACGCATAGAAAGTAAGACTAAAGGGAAAGCATCGACCCAGTTGCTCTTAATGGACGAGAATGCTAAAGCTGTTTTGAGATCCCTACGTATTCTTTCTACCATACCGTTAGATTTGGGGTGGTAGGAAGTTGTCTGGCGTAAGGTGCATCCCATGTCACATAAGGTGGTTTTGAAACGATCAGATGAGAAGCAAGTGCCTCTGTCAGTAATGACCTCGCTGGGAACAACATAATGTTCTATCCTTGCAGAGATAAAACCACGAGTGACTTCGTCTGCAGAAATGGTGCCAAGAGGTAAAGCCACAGGCCATCGGGTAAATCTATCAGTCAAAGTTAAAAGATATCTAAAACCTTGAACTATTGTCAGAAAAACTATGCCGATGTGGACGATGGCTATGCGTGAAGTAGTTGGGAAATGTTCCAACTTTGAACATGTGAGCCGTGTTATCTTATTATTTTTGGCAAATAGCACACTCAAAGACCCATCGGTTAGGGTTCTGCCTAAGTCTGTGACCCCAGAAATGATCTGTAAGAAGTTTACAAGTCACCTTGCTACCTAAGTGAGAAATTGGAGGAAAGGAGTCGAAAAATTTTCTCTTAAGGCTGGTCAGCAGAACTGGCTTGTTGGGCTGCGTACCCGTGAAGTAAACAATGGGTAAACCTTCCCAGAGTCGGCATACAAACTTGGTGGGGTGACGAGCTACTGATCTTTGAATATGAGTGCCACCGCGTTGTTCTGTTTGCAGGAGGTATAGCGTTAGTACAGGTTCACTGAGAGTCACGGAGTTGACTGAGAATGGCAAAGGCGAAGGTGGTTGTAGCGAGACGTCTGGCCTGGAAAGTGCGTCTGCAATGAGGTTTAGTTTGTCCTAGACATGAAAGATGTTAAATTACCATTCGCCCAGAGGTGACAGCTGTCTTTCTACTCTAGCAGAGTACTTTGCGACTGTTGAAATCGCGTTTGTAGTACGCAAATTAATGGTGCATGATCTGTAAAAAAACAAATCTGCTGCTGTCAATGTTGCTGATGAAATGGCGCACTGCGTTCGTGGATGGCGAGGAGTTCTCGACCGAAATTTTTGTATCTGCTTTCTACTGGTTGCGATAGTCTCCACAGGCTCTGTAAGATCCGTTAGGTTTTGAGACCAATTGCAATTGTGACGCGCATGAACTTTCGATGGTCTGATATTTCCCTCTTCCAAGAGTCATGAAAACACCTCTAGAGAGGGGCCGCGGTTGCTCTTTGCGTACTATAGGTGGTCCTGTTGTGACAATATAGTGCATTATGTTGGGGACTCATAGCTCTGACTTTCTTAGATCGATCAACGACTTGTGCTCTCGAAGAGCTGCTGATATCTCTGTTGAATGATGCACTGGGTTTGGCTGAATGACTTGTAACTCCAAACGCTCTGAAGCAAGTATCCAAAAACTTTGCTCAATTCCGGTGGGGGGAGGGTTCAATGATCTTTTGATTAACATGATCCACAATGAGCTGATATTTTAACAGAAAATGAAGGCCTATTATGTTGTGTAAGAAAATTTACGTCGTAAACCTATAGTAGTAGACCTTAAGTAGGGATGGGCTCTCCTGTAGCTGTTGCAAGTAGAACGCCTAGAAACATCTGGTCCATGGAATCAACCTTGGGAACTGAAACTGCTGCACCTATGTACACGATGAATTCTTCCCCAGTTTTGAAATGTAGAAGATGCGGAAGTTCATTTGGTTGTTTGGCCGGGTCATGCGGACAAATAGGCTGGTCATTATCAGCTTTGCTGTCTATGTGACATATTCTGCATGGACGGAAAGAGTCAACATATACTGCACAATAGGCGTTTAGAAATTTGTGCGTGAACAATAGAAACTGTTGACTTAATGTTGATTGTGGTCATTTATGTAGTGAAACTGACCTCCTTTTGCAAATTTTTCAGTACAACGCAGGCAATTTTGACAGTTTTAGAAGTACTTTTGGTGAATTTAACACAAATATTTTGGCGAACATAAACTGAACGAAGGAAGTGGTCTCGATAGTCGTTTATTCTGATTAAAACGGTGTTGATCCGTGGATTTATTAGCATTTGTCCTGTCTACGAAGATTCTTACAAGGATTTTACTGAAATATGAAATAATTCTCTCCAAAGTGGATAGACTAACGTCACCAGTTGTGAGTCCAGGGAATGGACACTGAGCTAACTTAGAATTCAGGGAATTCATGTTTGGAAGTGACTTGTAGGGCACCACAAAGGCGTAAACGGACTTATATATAGAAAGAAAATGTAAGCATACGTGCTTAGTAGAAATTGCAAACTATTATCTAAGCGCTTACCAAAGTCTGCTTCCACAGTTTGACGCAAATTAAATGCAGAATGTGAGACAAGCACGTAAGAAAGAAAAGTTTTGAGCGATTTAATCACAGAAAATTTTGGCAAAATCTGCTTCCCCTGTTTAAACACAAATTGTGGTACAAACACGTGAAGAAAGCCACAGAAAACCTTGACTAAGAAATGTTCACAAACAGGATTGATAGAACAGGATGATCCGGTATCGAAAAACTTGGTATTATATGTGCTACCGTCGATTTCATTATAAACCCCAAATCAAAAAATAAAAGACAAATTTATTCTGCTTCAATTCTTGCGCAGAGATTTGTAATATCAAAACAAGTTAAAAAAGCAGTACTGTTCTCAGTATCCTGGCGCGGTCGCCAATTTGTAAATGCCCCGGCTGCAAGTAAATGCTGTGCGACGTTACACGAAGAACAGACAGGGATTTTCTGAGAACAGTTACTGTGGGTGACACTTAACACTGGCAAAAGCCGTGAAAGTCAAGAATGTTACAGAGTCTAGAAGTACTTCTAGTCACTTACTGTATGATCCGGTTGGTTGGCTGATGTTTCTTTGTGTGGATTAACCGGAATAACAAGAGTTTTCGAAACCGGATAGGTGAGTTGCTGTTCGAATGCTAAGAATTGTCTTCTTGAAGATCTGTGGCAACACCGTGGTGACTGGCACACGTAGAAATCCTATTAATAGATGATCAATTACGTATGACTATTTGTGCAGCAACAAGAAGATTGGCGCGACTGACGACTAAGCGATCAGATGACACAGCGTGGTAAACGCAAGTCCAGAGTCGGCTTAGGTAGATAGTCAAGTGGAGATAGCGATAGCAATCACACGTAGCGAGCAGAGCAGAAGTGTGTAAGTGTGTGTCGTGGTAATGTCATCGTTCTTTATATATATATATATATATATATATATATATATATATATATATGTGTGTGTGTGTGTGTGCAGTCGCAAGGTCGCACGCCATTGGTCAACGGCAATTTTGCGCGTTTTAATTGGTTCAGCGTATTGAAATTTGAATTTTATTTTGGCAATATGTCGGCGAATTAATCTGAGCCGTTTCAACTTAATGTAAAATAAATCGAAAACCTACATATGTTCATCATCTTCATAGTATACAAAATCGTCATTTTATTTCCTTTGAGCATTAACAGATGATGAACCAGAATATCACGAAAAAATCAACTGCTCTATATAGCGGTTTATTCGTGAATATGGATGCAAGGTCTAAGCTAACCAATCTATCTCTTTTATTTTGTGTGAATTTGTCAACAATTTCAACGAAATTTTAAGAACTCAGTGATGTAAGATCTATGAAATAGGAATTCTTTTTTCTTCTAGGGCATAAAAACTAACTTAGTGTAAATATTGGTGAGTGCTGGACCTTGCTAATAATTCTTGACTGGTTACAAAGTTGATGTAATTTAACCAAATCACACACTCCCAATAATATTACTGATCAATAATTTTACTTGCTCTTCTAGTGTATCAGTTGGGTTTACTTTATTTTATTGTGTACTTACCTATTACTCAACCGTTCCAGCATTTTAGTATTATAATCGGATTGACTAATTAAAACCGTAGTTTCTCCATTATCCGCTTTCTGACATATCAAATAATTTGATATTAATTCATTTTGGAGACGTTGAATTTCATATTTAGGCTTATATTTCTTATCTTAGAATGTTAAAATAATTTAAGGAACGTCTAATTCAAACTTAGCCTTTTCATTATCAGAAAATGGTTGCACCGTTTTAGAGGCCTCTGTAATGACCTCATTTTTAACTCATTTTTCATTTGGAATTACAATGTTCAAAGCGCGGTTAAGCTATCAAACTTGTTTCACCTTGAGATTAATTGTTGCCAGATTTTCTATATAAAAGGATATATTCCCAAATCAGCGAACGTTCTTTCAGCTGTTTTAACACACCAATAAGATAAATATATGCAAAGTTACGAAGCTCAACGGCTCATGAATGATGTAATATCGAACAAAATTAAAAAACTTCTATGGGAGGAATTACAGATTTTATTCGTTAGTTCGCTTATAATTATAATGTACTAGAAATGTTAAATTATAAAATCATGCCAAACTGATATGTTACAAGGGTGTTTAAAATCATTGGCCCAGCACATGTTAACTAGCGCATTCAAAGATATACAGTTGCGCCCAGAATTTATGCTTTTGTTAATGTGCGTATACCGGGAAAGACATAACAATTATTTTTAATCTAAAGCACTCACAAACATATAAAATTTCACATTGTCTATCCCATAGAATAAGAATGTACTCCTACATTGATGAATCTTCATTATTTAGTTGAAATTGTTGATGAATGTGTTTTAGAAGTTAGTGATATTTTGGTAAGCGTAGATGTATCATCCATGAACACAATTATACTAGTACCTAAAAACTTGTATTTTACGCTTTCTGGTTGATTATACGTTCATGCAAGAAGGAAGTATGATGAGGATTGGGCATATTATGTAGATGATGAGTCTAAGTATGTTCTCTATTGTTTTTGAATTTAGAATAAAATTTTATTAAATAGTTGAGGTGTGCCAATGGAACAACCCTTATTGGTTCCAAAAGCAAACGTATGTATGCATTGAAAGAGTTTCCTTGATGCGGAACTGGAATAATTGTAATTACCTGATCTGCGTTTTGACTAACGCAGCTTTCATTGTTCCAGTAATTTTCTTTTTCTATGATATTTCGATCTTCTTTACCGAAGATCTTCATCAGATGCATTTCACGAAACAAATGAAGCAAGCGCGTTATTTCCTCTAGTCATAATATTTATATACCCCAGACTGACCTTTCATTGGTTATACGTGTGTCACTGTGTGTGTGTGTGCATTTTCATAACTGTTGTTTTCATCTAACTAATTTAGACCAGAGTGGCTAAATATGCATTGTTTGAAATATAATCTATTAGATAGGGAACTCTTATAGCTCAAATTATATCTACCGATCTTGAACGAAGCATAAATAATCTGAAATCATGTTGCTAGAATGGATATTTATTGAATATAAATATTGAATTGGTGAAATTCAATTTAAGACTGAAAGGATTTCGTCCATTCCATTACCGTTTTTATGTCAAATTCAGTAGAAATAGTCATTAAGTAGAAAGCGATATTTATAGGAAATATACTTACTCGAATATCTTTTGTAATATTAAGTCAAATCATCCGTATAGGATGAAAATCAACATCTTAAATGCAGTAAAATTAATAAGCCGCAGATTAAAAGACAACATATAGTGTTGAAATTAGGCTAACAGTGTGAGATTTTCAGTACTAAGTGTTACTCTTCTAAGTTAATAGAAACCGCAATGTTGAATGTGGTAAGTATATTTAATTCTATGCTTAGGTAACTATATATATATATATATATATATATATATATATATATATATATATATATATATATATATTTCTAGATTCCAAGTAAAATTAATATAATTAAAGTTCAATATCAGAACTATTTTAAAACTGTCCTTTACACTTTGAAGTAGATTGCTTAACCAAAAGTAAAAATGTCAGGCCTCGTAAACATCTGGGGTGTATGGAATCCCTTTTTGAAACTCAGTGCCTAATCACGTTAGGAAGAGGGGAACACATAACTCCAAGTAAGAATGGTCAATAACTAAATCTAATTTTGCCTGTCATGCAGTGGAATATGGACACAAAATTTTCCTGTTGGTCCCTAGATACATAACGATAACGTTTCGTAAAAGAATAACTAGACAGATTAGGGAATCAATTGAAATTAAATCAATAGATGATATTCTGAATGAACACCGGAGAAATAATTGCTAGGTATCATTTAGAACACAGTATGAATTAGTGGTAAAAAAAGACGATTGCACGAATCAGAATCAGAAACTAACTGCAGGAAAACATTAAGAATATCGGACTAAGATTAACGTATATGTATGCCTCTAAACGTACTACTAGTTAATTAATTATTCACAGTAAATCCTTCAAGATTTCACTCCCTAAATCTTATCTCCGTGTACCTAATAATTTAGGGTCCATAGCGAGTTGAAATTTTACCAAAGGACATTTATCTTAATGTTCCATTTTCCTCACACAGCCCATTCTTTCGTTGGGCAATTTTCAAAGTTTTAAGTCAGCCTTTCCATTAATTCACTTTATGTTAAGATTAAACTTATTATTTTAATAACATTCGAATAATTTACCATGAAATGTATATTATTTTTTGGCCCCATCCTCTCTGGCCGTTGGGGTAACACTCGTGTTTCATAATTTCAAACGAGAAGAAGTAAAAATATATTCTGACTCATGAAAAGGATAAATTATCATCCAATGACTGAATTTTCACTCGGATGGAAATACGTGTCTGCAATTATATTAAACCGAATATTTACCAGTTGTACCCACACACATGCATACACGCATATACGCGACGTGTGCGTACCTAATGACACGAAAGCAACTGTTATGAATTTAGATAGTTATAGATTCGAATCTAGTGGTTAGGGTATAGTCTAACACTAGTGTTATTTAGAGTATCCACGGTTTTATTTCATGGGTAGTAAATCTGCACTATGAGTTTGGTAAAGATCCGATTGATTTCGATTTCCAAGTACTCATCGAGTTCGTCTTTGAGATGGCTGGATCCCTTTCCGCCGAAGGCTTCAACATAATTCATACTAACCACTGGTAATGAGGTACAATGTAATTTACGTTTCAAAACAGCATTTCCCGTTCCATCATCAGGCTCTAATCACACACACACACAATCAAAATGCTCAAAATAACAGATTTAAGCAAATGTGGTAACCTCGTTCCGAAACAGATCTATTTATATTTTAATTTTTGACTTACTAGCATTATGAAACAAAGAATGATTTCAGTAACTAAACTCAGTGTATGCATATGCACGGAGTACAATAAAACACGCACTCAACAATCATATACACATATATGTTTTTATACAAATGTTTATTTATAAGTATTATGTATATTTATATAAGGTGTGAAAAAAGAAACAAATAAATGGTGAAGTTGTTGGATAGAGTATATTCACTGTAATCTGGAGGCACTTGTCTTTAGGGGAACGTATAAAGTTACGTAAATATTCAGAGTATATATATATATATATATATATATATATATATATATATATCTTTATTATGTCCATTGCTCAACATATATACAGTATATTTAATTAGGAAGAAAACATATTAATAAATAAAGTGATAAAGGCCATTTATTTCGAGAGTACTAAATATCGCTCTACAATCTTTCTATTTATACATTCTGGTTTTCAATTGATTATGCTAGTGGTAACAAATTGACCTGTTTACTTCTTGTTTTGTTTTGGTTGATTGGTGTGTGCATGCGTTTTGTTTGTGTGTGTGCATGTTTCTATGTAAAGGCCATTATCGCTGTATTGCAAAGAGATGTCTGAGATTCATTATTTTTTTGATGGTTTATGAATTACCATTTTAGTGCATTGTTTGCTGTTACGTGTACGAGTGTTATTTTTCCAAATTTTATTGCTTTACCTTATGCAAATTTTATTCTTCACATGGTAACAGCTCCAGTGTGGATTGCAGTGTTGAACGCTCCTATTGTTTGGAAACTTCTGTCACCGTATGCGCCTCTGTTATCTCGTCTTCAGTTTGTTGCCAATCCGATTGAATGTTTGTTGATTCTAGTCGAGGGCCTGTTCGATCTTGCCTGGATACTAGTAAATTGTTATTGAATTTTGTTATTCTTGGCCAGTCGATTAGAATATCATGTTGATGAAACTTTTGAATATTTAGGTCAGGTGCTCGTTGTTTTATAGAAAGGGCTTCATAAATATATAATAATTTTTCTGATTTTGCTTTATGTATAAATTGATAAATTGGTCGTATTGACTGGGTGCCCCGTTGCCAATATATTATTGGAAATAGCTGATTTTTCTGACGGTTCCAAGACTTTGTTAATCTATTTCTGTGGCAAATGTTGCTGGATTTTGTTTATTAATTGCTTCTTCGTACGTCCGATATATGTGCTACCGCACATAAATGAGAATTTGTAGACTATATATGATTTGGAAAGAATTGGCAATTGATTTTGCCATCCAACCTCATGATTCTCTGTATACTAAATGTCATATTAACTTTAACACTGGGAAAGTTATCCTTAGTTATTCTATTCAGCCGCCGTGCAATTATTGAGGCTGGTACGTCGCCTCTAAATGGTAAGTTTAGGAAAACCTGCTTGCCGGTATCCTCTCTGGTACGAATCTGCCGTGGTCTGATGTTGACATCAATGAAACGCTCTGGGTAGTTGTTCATTAGCAAAATTTTCCTCAGGTAGCCCAGTTCTTCCTCAATCTTGTGTTCAGAGCAGATCTTTCTGATTCTGTTTGCTAGGTTGTTTACTAAGTTTCTTTTGTGGGATTTTGGCACACTGCTGTGTAGTGAAAGTGGATTTTCTATGTATGGCCAGTGTCAAATCTCCGTTTGCTTCTCGAGTGAGTTTGATATCAAGGAAGGGAAAACTGTCGTCTTTCTCTACCTTGAGAGTGAATTTGATGTCTGGATCGGCTCCATTTGCTTGTTTGAGGATTTCGGAAGGGTCTGCTGCTTCTCAGATATCATCTGCATACCTTTTGTAGAATGCGCACTGGTCAGTTATACATTTTATGCTCGTTTTTGCATGATACATGTATACATCTGCCAGGAGGGGTGCGATGCAACTTCCCATAGCTACACCATTGATCTGGCGGTAGTATATCCCTTCAAATATAAATTGCACGTTTTAGTACATGCTAATATGAGGTCTTTGATGTCATTGGTGTCTATAGGGAAATCAAAGAACTCATTTTTGATGAGGTCACACAAGATCTCCGTTGTCTTATCCAGTGGTATGTTTGTAAATAAGGATGAGACGCCAAGCGAGACCATTTTATTCTGTAGAATGTTCTTCCCCTTCAGTTCATTTGCTAGCTTGAAGAAGTCCTTGATAGTGTTTGCGTTTATGATGCTTCGTATTGGTTGAATTATTTTGCAGAGAAACTTGGCTGGTTTATGTTGTGGAGCGTTGATCATTGACATAATAGGCCTTATCGAGGGAGCCCTTGCTATATATATATTAACGTATATGGTATATAAACATGTATATGGATGAATAGTTAAATAATAATAATAATAATAAAATAAATAAATAAATTAATTTTTTTAAAATTTATTATATTTTTACATGTAGAGTATTAATAAATGATAAATATAGTTGCTGATAGACCATATTTATTGTGATTAGAAACATTTGATTCACACATTTGCTTGTATTATATATGTGAATATATATCTGAGTTTTATTAACGTAGATAACTTTGAATATCTTATATATTTATACAAGGTGTGGTCATGAATATACAAAAACTCACAATGTTGCTTATATTTAGTTATACATATGCATAATTATATAGATGACTTGTACCTTTATATTTATGCATTTTATAAATTTATATAAGTTGTGTTGAAGATATAGATAAACATATATAAAAAATAGTTGTGTAAATTGTTTACTCATAATTTATAAATATATATATATATATATATATATATATATATATATATATATATATATAAATGAACATAAGTATATAATAAATTGTATAAGTTGTTGGACTTAGGAGCATGCATTTTATTAGATATTCTACATACTTTCTATGTAGATTGGCCTCATACTTTGCCCTTACTACCTCTTCCTTTCTAAGCGTTGCTCTGGCTTTCATTATCTTTCTCTCTTGGAAAGTTTCACATTATGCATATCATTTTGTGACAAAAACAATTATTTGAATTTTTAATTTTGAATTTTAAACTCATGTAATTAAAATGACATCGCAACAGTGCGGTTATACCACATATGTTCGACACTTTCACTCCCTCCTCCCATTAACATTCTGCAAACTTGATGAGATTACGTATACCGCGAATTTGAGATCGCTGTTATTATACTGGAGGTCTGCCACTTGTAGGATATATATATATATATATTTGGTTGTCCGTTTTGTGTTTTCATGTACTCCTTGCATATGCATATATAATGTAGAGTTAGTGAGATAATTCTGTCATCGAATATTAGATCCTACCTCATATTCAATGGTAAATATGAATTATGTTGAAGCCTTCGGAGGAGCGGAACGAATCAGGACCTAGCCACCACGAAAACGAACTCGATGCGTACTTTCAAATGGGGATCAATCGGATCTTTGCGTAACTGATAGAGAAAATATACTATCCACGTGAAAACATCGTTCAATAAATAACTAGCATTGTTTGCCTCTTTAATTTGGATCACTTACCTTGGCTTGATGCTATACTTGATTATTTCGGCTCGTCATCTTAAAATGTGAAAACACCTCAGTCACGTCACTCCATATGGTTTGCAGAAAAAGTTATTTTGACGCATGTAAAGGGTAGATTGGAACTTAGCCACTGAAATTTTACTTA
Organism: Eudiplozoon nipponicum; assembly: GCA_029291075.1. NCBI lineage: Eukaryota > Metazoa > Platyhelminthes > Monogenea > Mazocraeidea > Diplozoidae > Eudiplozoon > Eudiplozoon nipponicum. Next base: position 49,508 of record JAQBSW010006221.1, read on the forward strand.
GTTGTACAGCTGGTTAAATGCAACCGGACCGGAGTTTAAGTCAAACTTGTAAACTTGATTCAGAGCATTTTTATCATTACCCACGCACCCAATAATTGCTTAATTGGAAAACTTATATGCGTGTATTAAAGGCTTCACAAAGCTAGCGCTCGTGACTGCACTGGAATTGTGAATTGGAAATATATTAGCAAGTACATTATGTACAAGAATACTAAAGGTGTGAACCGTATATCGAATTTGGATTTCCTTCTATATGCATTTAAATTTGATTCGCGCTAGCCAGTTTGCCATCACGCTTTGATGATGATCCTGAAATGTTGAAACGAGTCATTAAATGTTACTGATGGTAGTTTTGCTTTATTGTGCGACCGATTAAATACAATGAGATCAGTGTTTATATCATGCTCCCGAACTGGATTTGAAAGTTTGACTCATTTGGTTGTACACGGTGATTAGAACAGATACGCACCATTAAAACACCAATTAGCTATTATGAGACTACCCAGTCAGAAGCATAAATGAATAGGTTAAAATAATTATTAAAAAATTCTTTATTAGTTTATTACAAAGCCTTGTAATGAACTATGGACCGATGAGGACTACCGAAAAATGTATTCAATATATTGCTATGAAAAGGATGAAATAGAAACTATCCTGTGTTAGTCAAAAACATATAAACTAATTATGATATACGCAAATTCGTAAGTGATTAATTGTTTTAATCAAGGTTGCGATCTTGATATAAGCACCTGACCCATTAATTACTTATATATGTAAGTATAAACTAAGAATTGTATAGTGTAGAAAAGGCAATTAATCCAGTAGACCGGGTTCCTCCTTATTGATAATTAATCACATACTGGCCAGAATTTGTCGCAGACAGGGCTCGAACCTGGGCATGTCTGCTTCGGAATCTGGTGCACTAAACACTAAGCCA
>JAQBSW010006222.1:0-50427 GCA_029291075.1 Eudiplozoon nipponicum
TATTTATATATATATATATATATATATATATATATATATGTGCAATTATGTATTAGCTGTTGCGAACCTAGTAAACAAATTAGTTCAGTTGTGACCAGAAGGATAAACCAAAGTCAGCTGAACGGAAAGTATAATCTCATGCACATTCGTGTCGTGCTTACTGGCGACTCATCAGTAAGAGCCGGTATTACGCCCTTTAACCACTATATATTTTGGTCAAGAATGTGGGATAATAGGACGGTACAACAAACAGTATTTAATTGTTATATATTGAATTGAATGATGTCATGCTTACCGCGAAATTTGGTAACTGATATCGATCACGGCCAGAGTGTATCGATTTACTGGAGTAACAGGTGTTCAGAAATTGTTGTAATTCTCAATTTGTGTGAACTATAGCATAAATTGTTATCCATCATGTTGGTACCATATTTCGACTCGGAAACCATAGTGTTAGTACCATGTACCTATTATCCCACATTCTTGACCAAAATATATAGTGGTTAGAGGGCGTAATACAGGCTCCTACTGATGAGTCGCCAGTAAGCACAAAACGAATGAGCATGAGATTATACTTTCCGTTCATGCTAACTTTGGTTTATCCTTCTGGTCCCAAATGAACTAATTTGTTACTATGTTCGCTACACCTAATACATACTTGCATATATATTAGTTCTCCGCAACAAACAGTATTTAATTGTTATATAAAGTGACATTTAATGATAAATTTAAACCACCTCAGAAAATTGAAACATATTATTTAAAAAGAAATTATGCGTTTATTTTCTACCGAGAATAATTCCAGTGGGCCAAGGAAATTCTAAGTGACATAACCACACTATCACCTGTAGAATCGGAGAAGCCATTTGAGCCAATCACAGATGCCCCAGATGATGCAAAAGGGGCAGTGCTTCACCAAAGGCACAACGATAAAATAAGACCGATTAGATTTTATAGCCGAAATCTTATTGATTGAGAAAACAGTATAATACTTCTGTTAAAGAGCTTATTTTTGTGTATGCCTCGTTACTACATTATGCGCATTATGTAGACGGTCATCAGTTCAAATTATTGACAAATCACAAGCCTTTGATCAGCATGCTTGGTAAAAAGGCGAGGCTTTGTAGGAGGTTCTGCAATCCTCACCCGTCATCGTGCTGCTGTCTTTGAAAATTGTGATCTCGCGATGGTGATTCACTGTGATTTGTGTCTACGGATTTACTTTCTTGTGTGGAATTCATCCAAATTACTTGATGTTGTCAAAGGCTAGATGCTGATTAATTATTTTTTGGCTGTGAGTTCGAGGAACCGGGGCACCATTTATGTAGGAGGTTCTGCAGTTATTGTAATATTTTTTGCGGGGTAGCTGTCTATTTAGTAATAATATCCTACTCCTACATCATCATGGGGTTCTTATCACCACCCGTCCCATGATCAGTCCCTGACATTTTTCCGAAGGTTGAAGTAAGGAGAATCATACATGTTATCAGACATTTATTGAATGTTATGTTGCAAAGCATGAATCAATTCATAGTTAATCCAAGATGTCCATGCTCTAGACGGTAACAAAATTATATATGATCAACACAATTAAATGTCTTATGCACAAGTAATCACTAGGAACGCAATCGGCTGAATCGTGATGAATTCATGTAAATGATTGAAAAAGTACGACGATATAAATCCAGACTGATTAGCAATTTAATTTAATTTAATTGATGGATAAAAATCGTGTAAAAACAGTTTTAAAAAACATCCCAAATAATTATTCCACTGTTTACATCACAAATAATTATTCCACTGTTTGCTAGGTTTTGAGTGTTTGTATTAAATAAATCCATTGAACTATAGAGTTTTGGAAGAGAGATTGAGAAACACCAGAATTTTGGATGATTATAATCATGACTAAACTATTAGTATTTGTGTAAAATGTGGTTAATGCACGTTAAGTAAATAAATCCAATGTTTGAACACAGAGACACTATGATCAACCGCATGTTACCTGCGTATTGCGCGCGGGTGTGTATATTTCTTAAACAAAACCCTATTAATTACAATTAAATTTACAGTTCAAGAAATCGCAGTTAAACTGCTTGAGACTAACAGAAATTGTTGATAAATCACAGTTAAGAGAAATATTGTGCAAAAGCAGAGTTAGACTGTTTGTCAAATTTGACCTTCGTTGGGTTATAATGTGGAGCCGCGTGTTACAGCTTAATTACACTTACAGTGCAAACTCCCAAATTACCCGGTTAGCAGAGTTCGATTTCACTGACTCCCATATTACTGAAAAAGAGTATGTGGAAGAGTTTCCGAATAAATGCCAATTTCCACAGTTGACGTGAAAGACCACATAAAACAGGCGCAATGGAGCATCAGGATCAGGAAACGTATGGTGCAGAAAGTAGAAAACGGTACTTTAGGCGCATCAACGGAATCAACGGCGCCACAAGGAAGCAATCACTTACAATTTGACAGTCCTATTAACTGTTTTCGTCCTCGGCGAATATGCCACATAGACAGCTAAACTGACAATGGCAGTTGCAATCACCAGCCTACTTGTTCGCATGAAGCGGCGAAACAGCCCAACGAACTTCTGCATCTTCTTGATTTCAGAACCGGCAAAGAATACATCGTAGACACAGATGCAGAAGTCTCAGTTCTCAAGGGTGATTCAATGGCCGAGATGTCGCTAGGCGTTTTATTCGCAACAGCTATAGGGGAGCCCATACCTACTTATAACAGCCTGTATCGCACACTCAACATAGGTGTACGGCGTGAATTTACTCACAGTTTCATCGTCGCCCAAGTCTCACACAATATAATAGGCCTTGATTTCCTTTTGAAATTTTGGCTTATTGTTGATCTAAATGGTATAATAAATATACACTTGTAAAACAACAACCCGTGAAGTATGTGTCAAATATTTTTCGACTGATGAAGGCTATCGATAAGATTAGCCGAAATATCTCGAGAACAGAAAACTACTGGAACAACGAAAGCTGCGTTAGTCAAAACGCAGATCAGGTAATTTAAATTAATCCAGGTTCGCAAATCAATCCTCATTCAAGAAATATTTAGCATGGAATTATGAAACGCCGTTAAATGATATAATAAATATCCACTGGTGAAACATCAACTCGTGAGGTAAGTGTCCAATATTTTGTGACTGATGAAGACTTTCGATAAGTTTAGCCGAAATATCTCGAGAAAAGAAAACTACTGGAACAACGATAGCTGCGTTAGTCAAAACGCAGATCAGTTAATTTCAAATAATATAGGTTCGTAAAAACAATCTTCATTCATAAAAAAATTAGCATAGAATTATAGCCGCAACGCCTATAAATGGTATAATAAATATACACTGGTGAAACAACAACTCGTAAGGCATTGTCAAATATTTTGCGACTGATGAAGGCTATCGATAAGTTTAGCCGAAATAGGTCATTCAGTCAATCTCAGTGAATCATTTAGCAGAGATATGAGCAGCTCTTCGAGAACACAAGTCGCTTTTCGATCTCTGCAAGTCAGAGCTACGGGTCTCCAACACAATGCACCATATCGTCACAGAAGGACAACTTATTGCACCCAAAAAGCGACCACTGCCCCTGCTAAACTAAAAGCTGCTCAAGAGGAGTTCTCAAGGCTATTGGAAGAGGGAATCATCAGATCATCAAAAAGTTCATGGGCGTCACCATTGCATTTAGTCACCAAACCAAACGGATCGTACAGAGCCTGCTTTGATTACCGCAATTTAAATTAAGTGACAAAATCTGCTGCATATACTATACTCAATTTTAACACCTTACTTAAAAACACCCAACGGCAGCAATTTCGTCTCAGTGGTTGACCTCAGACAAGCCTACCGTCACATCCCGGTAGCTCCAGTAGATATTGAAAAGACTGCGGTTATCACTCAATTTGGCCTTTTCGAATGACTTTACATGCCTTTTTGACTTTGGTAGGCTACACAGACATTTCAAAGAATCATGGACAACATACTTCGCGACGACGCCGTTTAATGTATGTCATATCTTGATGACATAATGTTATTCAATCCAGACTTAGTATCTCAGGAAAAGAATTTACAAAATATCATCTCGCACTTATCCAACTACGGACTCAAGATCAATTGTGACGGGAGGCAGATTGCAACTACATCCGTGGACTTCCTAGGGCATCGTATCACGCCACAAGATATTCAAACTTTCCCGTCAAAGGCGAATTCAATCAGGAATATCAAGTCACCAAAGACTGTTAGCAAGTTGCAGAAAATTTTGGGAGACCTTAACTACTACCATAAGCTTCTTACCGGTCATTCAAGACAAATTTATCCTTTGTGCAGGCACCTGGGGAATCGAAAAGGAATTAGCAAAACTCCATCATTAATAGGTCATCTGAAATCGAGTAATTACGTCGACTCGTCATCAACTCGTTAGCAAATTGTACAATGCTAACTCATCCAGATTTTCAACGACCATTTCTAATCTCTGCAGATGCTTCTGAGTTCGCTATTAGAGCCATGTTGGAACAAGAGATCGACGGAGTTCGGAAACCTATCAGTTTCTACTCGCGTACTCTCCAACCAGTAGAAACGAGACACGACAGTTTCGATCGAGAGCTGCTCGCCATCCACGACGCAGTGCGTCATTTTATCAGCGCCATTGTCAGCAGCAGATAAGTTGTTTTCACAGATCATTCACCATTAGTTAGCACACTTCGAAACGCAGCTTCAACTATCACCAAGTACCCTGCCAGAGTGGAAAGACAGCATTCACGTCTAAGCGAATGGCAATTTGACATATTTCATGTCAAGGGCGAACAAAACCTTATTGCAGACGCCATTTTCAGGCCAGACGTCTCGCTAAATCCACCTTCGCCGTCGCCATTATCTGTCAACTCCATGACATTTAGTTAACCTGCACTAACACCATCCCTCTTGCGAAAGGAACAGCGCGGTGACATTCACATTCAACGATCAGTAGCCAGTCACCCCACTAAGTTCATCTGACGTCTTTTGAAAGGCTTACCAATTGTTTACTTCATGGGTACGCAGCCCAACAAGCCAATTCTGACGACCAGCCTCCAGAGAAACGTTTTCGACTCATTTCACTCAATTTCTCATCCAGGAAGCAAGGCGATTGTCCGACTTCTTAAAGACCGTTTCTGAGGTCAAAGGCTTAGCCAGAATGCTAAAAGATGGGGTTCTGAGTGTAAGTTGAATTATTTACGAACTACTGCTTGTCTTGCCATTGTCCACATCGACATCGTTCATCTGAAAAAGGTTCAATGTTTCAGCTACCTTATAACTATGATTGAAAGATTTCCACGATGGCCTGTGGCATTAGCTCTTGACACCATTTCTGTAAGCGAACTAACTAACAGTTTTATCTCTGCATGGATATCTCATTATGGTGTGCCTAATGAGATCATCACTGACAGAGGCACTTGCTTCTCATCGGATCGTTTCAAAATCACCTTGCGGCTCATGGGATGCGCCTTACGCCAGACTACGGCCTACCATCCCCAATCTAACGATATGGTAGAGAGTATGCATAGGGAACTTAATGCAGCTTTAGCATCCTTGTCTATCAATGGCAACTGGGTAGACAAACTACCTTTAGTTCTGCTTGTCATGTGTTCCCGTACTCGTGAATCCATTAAAACGTCTGCGTCACAACTCTTGTATGGCATGGAAATTCGCCTGCCTAGTCAGCTCCCACATCTACTATCTGCACAGGATGACCCAAAAGACAAGGCAACTTGCTTCCGACTTCATTTTGGTAACATGTCTTAACTGCAGCCGAGACGTACGCCTCGCTCAATCTTCCTTCACCCGCAGCTTCATAGCTGCAAGAGTGTACTCGTTCGCAACGACACTGCTGTTGCACCACTACAACCAAAGTATCGTGGTTCTTACCCGATTTTGCTCAGTCAGCCAAAATACTTCATTATCATGCAAGGTGCAACACCTACATCGGTAAGCATAGACAGGTTGAGACAGTTTATCAAAACGCCTGATCCTGGGAACATACAAACCTTATTCAAAAGTCTCAGGCTCTATCTGCCTACAATCTCATTTCAGCGATAGATTGTTTTGCATTGCGCATAAATGATGTTTTTAGCATTAATTTTCGTTATTCTACGTATCAAATTTTTAACTTTATGCGCACGAATTGCGCCCTATGTCTTGCAACGTTACCTCTATGAATCCACATGATTCATTTTTCTTCTCACACTCACTTGTCTCACATGGTATAACCAGCTTTCCTTAACTAACAATTGTGTAGCATTTCAAACAGTTCTTTGGTATTATGCCATCTCTGCGGTAATGTTTGAGTTCACCTTTTGTCGTTACCCTTTGATTTTCATGTATATATTTTTATATTGTAATGTATGGCTCACACCTGTGCTCACACTTCCTATTTTGGAATTACCAGCTATTTAGAGCTAACGTCATGTGTAGCAACATTTAGTAGTTATTGGCTTCATATCATGGTACAGGCCAGTTTCAACGCATATCTCAACTTCATCAGTTGTACAGTGACAACTCTACGAATATCATAACCACAACGTCCAGCACAAACTAGCTCCTTTGGTCGTATCGAAACACATTGACGACGATCCAGTCTGCCCAGGTTTCAACCTAAACCTGGTAACCTCAGTGGCAATCTCCCTTAAAATCCTCACGCTGCGGCTTCCAAGTCTAAATTTGCTCTATTTTGCCTCACGCGGTATGACGAACCAATTCAGCTAAAAAATTGTGTAGCAATTCCTAATGGTTAATTGGCATCATATCATTTTTGAAGCAACCAACAAGCATAGGAAGAATAATAACCAGTTCCTTAGCTTGGTTTGAACTCTGCCCTACATTTCTTATCAAGCCTCGCCGAAACGAATATTTGTCTTTTTTCAGAGAGGAATTTGATGTAACGGCTCAAGAATAATTCGCCGACATATTGTTTAAAAGAAATTAAAATTTAGTTTACGCGGCACCAATTAAAACAAGCGAAATTGGTCGCTTAGTAATGGCGTGCGAGTTTTCGATTTAACGCTATATAAGCACGATGAATTTACCATGCCAGTCAGTGTCCACGTTTGCCTTCTGCTGTGCCCTACGAGTGCGAGCTGTTTCCTGTTATACTGACTTTTCACCTACGCTGACTTCTGGACTTGCTTAATAGCAGAGTCAAATTCAGTCACGCCAATATTGCCGCTGCACAACTAGTGAGACGGAGCTAAATCTGCTTATTTGACCTTCACATGTGCCAGTCACCACGGTGATGTCGCAGATCTTAAACGAGACAACACTCAGCCTTTACGCAGTCAATGCCACCAGAATTAGAAAATATACTTATTTTTTAGGTCATATTTTAAAGAACACATCATTTTATTGATATTATTAGTAGATACAATTTGAAAGATTGTGATAAAATGGCTAGTCTGGATGTTGTATCGATGTATACTAATGTCCCGGTACAAGCAGCATTAGAAATATTGAAGCGTTGTTCACCAGAGTTCCCAGAGATAATATAAGGTAGTAAAATGACGTTAAGTAGTATTATAGAACTCTTAAATATTTGTATGTTCTCCACCTACTTTATTTTCATAATATAAGGTAGTAAAATGACGTTAAGTAGTATTATAGAACTCTCAAATATTTGCATGTCCTCCACCTACTTTATTTTCAGAAATAAATTTTTAAATTAGTTAAAGGTGTCCCTATGGGACAACCACTATCAGTCCCGGTTGCTAATATTTTTATGCACTATTTTGAAAAAAATCTGTTGTTCAAATCTACTCTTAAGCCAAACTTGTATGTGAGATATACTACAGTTAAATAATGTTTGTTGTGGAGAACCAATATATATGCAAGTATGTATTAGGTATTGCGAACCTAGTAACAAATTAGTTCAGTTGTGACCCGAAGGATAAACCAAAGACAGCATGAACGGAAAGTATAATCTCATGCACATTCGTTTCGTGCTTACTGGCGACTCATCAGTAGGATCCGGTATTACGCCCTTTAACCACTATATATTTGAGTGAGGAATGTGGGATACAATCTCCTAGACGAATGTGTAAACCTGCAGTAGTGAAGCTAACATCATATAAAGTCTCGCAAATGCGACTTCCACGCTAACTCACTCTATAATATATATATACCAAGTCTGTAAAGGATACTAACACTGGCTATTGTGTCAGTAACCGATACTAACATTATAGTAAGCACGAAAATAATGTGCATGAGATTATACTTTCCGTTCATGCTGTCCTTGCTTTATCCTTCTGGTCACAACTGAACAAATGTGTTACTAGGTTCGCAACACCTAATACATACTTGCATGTATATTAGCTCTCCGCAACAAACAGTATTTAACCGTTACTATATTGAATGCAATTTATTATACGGGCCACTACTGAACACGAATTACGTGTTAGGCAGTAGAAGATGTTGGCCAAAGCTGTAGAATGGCGATTACACTTTAATCCAGAAAAAGTTCAGATAGAAATTACCTGATCTGCGTTTTGACTAATGCAGCATTTATTGTTCCAGTAGTTTTCTTTCTTTGATATATTTCGGCTATCCTTATCGATAGCCTTCATCAGTTGCAATATACCTCACAAGTTTAACAAACGAAACTAATGAAGCAGGTGCGTTATTTCCTCTAGCCATAATATTTATACTTCAGACTGACCTTTCATTAGAGATTCGCGTGTCACATGTGTGTGTGTGTGTGAATTTTCATGACTGTTGTTTTCATCTAACTAATTTAGACCAGAGTGGCTGAATAATAATTTACCAATTGCATGCTTTAACTATTCGTTTTACACACTCAATGTAAATGACGTAACTGAGATGGGGAGACCCATAATTCAGAAACACTCGTCATAAAAACATGCCATGAGTGATAAAACTAGAAGTCCGAAAGACATGCACATGTTAAATTTCAATTCAAACCACTAGGGTTGCACTCAAGATAGACAAGTTAATAACAGTTATTGGCACACCATTAAATATGGCGCACCCCACGCATGTGCAAGTGTATGTGTATGTCATAACTAAAAAACTTCGTTAAAATATAATTGATACACATGTACGTACATCTAAATGAAACTGCAGTCAATAGACATTAATTTACCTTTTGCAAGCATCAGGCCAATTATTACTTCTAAATATCGTATTATTAGAATAATCACAATAGGTAAGTTAGGGGTGCAAAACACAAAATTAGGGATCAAATCACAAATAGATTTAAAATCAAACGAGTAGTTAGAGATGAAATTTAGAAAGACTATATTCTTAATAAACACCAATCCCATTGTATTTAACCAGTCTTCGAACAACATAACAAAACTACCGCCAGCCGCAACGCACTGACGCGTTTCGACAAACTGACTATCGAGGATCAGACCGCATTGAATATATATGGAAATCAAAATTAGATATGCGGCTCTCGCCTCTAGCAGTCTCGCATACATTGAACTTGACTGGAAATGTCGGCTGCACAATTTCTATGCAGTCACAAACATTAACTGTTTGTAGCTTTCGCCACATATACATATATGGGCAATACAATTTAACGATAATTGATTGCGCGGGTGGTGGTAACAATTCTTTAAATCAAGTTTGCGAGCTTGAAGTAAACACCAATCCCATTGTGTTTAACCAGTCGTCGAACAACATAAAAAACTACCGCCAGCCGCAACGCACTGACGCGTTTCAACCTTCCATGATCATCATCAGAGTACGACGGCAAACTCACTATCGAGGATCAAACCGCATTGAATATATATGGACATCAAAGTTATATGTGCGGCTGGCGGTAGTTTTGTTGTGTTCGACGACTGGTTAAACACAATGGGATTGGTGTTTACTTCGAGCTCGCAAACTTGATTTAAAGAACTGTTACCACCACCCGCGCAATCAATTATTGTTAAATTGTATTGCTTATATATGTATATGTGGCGAAAGCTACAAACAGTTAATGTTCGTGACTGCATAGAAATTGTGCAGCCGATATTTCCAGTCAAGTTCAATTTATGCGAGATTGTAACGTCCTATTTTTCCACATTCTTCTACCAAATATATAGTGGTTAAAGGGCGTAATACCGGCTCCTACTGATGAGTCGCCAGTAAGCACGAAACGAATGTGTATGAGATTATACTTTCCGTTCATGCTGCCTTTGGTTTATCCTTCTGGTCACAACTGAACTAATTTGTTACTAGGTTCGCAAAACCTAATACATACTTGCATATATATTAGTTCTTCGCAAGAAACAGTATTTAACTGTAATATATTCAATTGATTGATGTCATGCTTACCGCGAAATGTGATAACTGATATCGATGAAGGCCAGAGTGTATGGTTTAACTGAAGTAACAGGTGTTCGGAAATTGTTGTAATTCTCAATTTGGGTGAACTTTAGCATAAATTTATATCCATCAGGTTGGTATCATGTACCGACTCGGAAGCCATAGTGTTAGTATTCGGTACTCATCGATTTCAAAAAAAAGGTATCAGTTACTAACACAATAGCCATAGTGTTAGTATCCTTTACAGACTTGGTATATATATTATATAGTGTGAGTTAGCATTGAAGTCGCATTGTCGTTGACTTTATTTGATGTTAGCTTCATTATTACAGGTTTACACATTCGTCTAGGAGATAGTACCGTCCTAGTATTCCACCTTCTTTTACCAAATATATATTGTTTAAAGTGCGTAATACCGGCTCCCACTGATGAGTCGCCAGTAAGCACGAAACTAATGTGCATGAGATTATACTTTGCGATCATGCTGCCTTTGGTTTATCCTTCTGGTCACAACTGTACTAATTTGTTACTAGGTTCGCAACACCTAATAAGGTTGTTTGAGTATTTGCTTCAGCAAAAGAAATATGGCAGATATTTTCATTTATTAATAATTTCGTGTCCCATTTACCCGCTACCAACTCCTACGCGCCCAATTCCTGACACAAAAGTTAGCTCTCGTATCTTTTACGTCGTATAATGGCCAACTCTTTGGTAACACCGACACATCAGCTCCAGCATCCTATTGCATTACTTCTTGCCGTCCGTTGAAGAGATCTAAAAGTTAATCTTAATACAAATCCTTACATTTAGCAACGTTTCCCATACTTCTTTTTCTTCAAAAGCCATCTGATTCAGAACCCTTTTTGGGTTTCACTGCGCGCCTTCTCTCAGTTTACTAATCGGAGTCTCCAAAGGATTAATATCTTATGGCATGATTTCAACTACCCTTATTTGTCAGATGGCAGACCCTATTTCCCCATTAAACTAACCTTTCTCTAGGTTCACTGTACTGTTTTCGCTGATCTTTAGACGAGGTATTCGTCTAAGCTGGTGTCCTTATATATTGACTTTGCTTCCACGCCACTGGCTGTTGCTCTCTGTCACGGACTTGCTGATTATGCCGCGAAGAATTCCAGTAAGGTATGTCGCTCCTGTCAGATGTTACACCTGGACCCATAGGTGGAGTGGCAGATACCACCTTGTTTGTCATCATGGCCGAACTTTGAATAGCCCGAAGTCTACCTTTCAGGTCTCCCCGAGCGCTGGATATTGCACCGTATCTGGTTGCACTTCGGGTAAAGACTCATTAAGCTTGAAAACCACCATTTGATGCGTGCGATAGTGTCAAGGGGCATCTCAACCAGTAATGGTTTAAGACTGTACAATTCTGAAAACACATCCTGAGGCCTTGCTCGGAAGTGATCCAACACTCGTCTTTTGTACTCTGCATAAGTTAGGTCGACCAGCAGTTCCAATTAGGCTGCTAGTGATCGGTCAACTAATTCCTGGATAGCCACGGGCTTAATAATTGCTTTTAACGTAAATTTTTGTGCTCGAAACACATCTCCGGCCTTTCCACATACGTGCACGCGGAACACCTCGGTGTTTATTACCAGAGTGTCATCCAATCCATCTGCAGCCTTTTGTAACATGTCTGAACTGCAGCCAAGACGTACGCCTCGCCCAATCTTCATTCACCCGCAGCTTCATAGCTGCAAGAGTGTACTCGTTCACAACGACACTGCTGTTGCACCACTACAACCAAAGTATCGCGGTTCTTACCCAATTTTGCTCAGACAGCCAAAATACTTCATTATCATGCAAGGTGCAACACCTACATCGGTAAGCATATACAGGTTGAGACAGTTTATCAAAACGCCTGATCCTGGGAACATACAAACATTATTCAAAAGTCTCAGGCTCTATCTGCCTACAATCTCATTTCAGCGATAGATTGCTTTGCATTGCGCATAAATGATGTTTTTAGCATTAATTTTCGTTATTCTACGTATCAAATTTTTAACTTTATGCGCACCAATTGCGCCCTATGTCTTGCAACGTGACCTCAATGAATCCACATGATTAATTTTTATTCTCACACTCATTTGTCTCACATTGTACAACCAGCTGTTCTTAACTAACAATTTTGTAGCATTTTGAACAGTTCTTTGGTATTATGCCATCTCTGCGGCAATGTTCGAGTACACCTTTTGTCGTTACCCTTTGATTTTCATGTATATATATATATATATATATATATATATTTTTTTACATTGTTCTGTTGCAACGTATGGCTCACACTTGAGCTCACCCTGTCTATTTTGGTATGACCAGCTTAAAAGTCATTTGGAACTCTTAGCATTTAAATACAATCAAAGGAAATATAGAAAATTTTGCCTGGAGGAGAGACAATGCATACAACGTACCTGGGATTTAGTGTAAAGGTCCAATTACATGATTAGAAGAAACTGTGATCTGTGGCCGCTCAAATGGAGGCTCATGAGAGAAAATGTTATGCATTACATTAGACGGATAGTTATCAATTATAGTTCAATCAATTAGTAGGAACTTATTTGCATATAAATCAATTATTTTTATTCGGACCAATATTCAAACACGAAATAAAATTCAACCAATATTACAGCTAAAATATAAGATGCGAATTTACTGATGTATTTATTTTCACTCGGGAAAAATATGATTACGTGATGACAAGGTTGAGTACTATGAAAGTAATTGATAAAACAATGTGGATAACTCTTTGCACTAGCAGTTTCACAAAGATTCGATTGATCCTAATTTTCATTTCCTTTTTGTCTTCGATCGGGCTGGGTTTGTATTCGTCACTTTCTTCCGAAGGCTTCAACATCGTTCATACTAACCAAAAGAAATGCGGTTCTATTACATCTTTGTTTACTGGCGACGTTTCGGTGCATGATTTCCAGCACCTTCCTCAGGTAACTATACGCAGCACAATACACACAATAGCAGATTTAAGCAAATGTCTTATACGTTTTCTTAAATCTGCTATTGAGAGTATTGTGCTGTGTATAGTTACCTGAGGAAGGTGCTGGAAATTATGCACCGAGAAGTCGCCAGTAGACAAAGATGGGATAGAACCGCATTTCCAATGGTTAGTATGAACGACGTTGAAGCCTTCGGAAGAAAGGGACGAATACATACCCAGCCCGATTGCAGACAAAAAGGAAATGGAAATTGTGTTCAATCGAATCTTTGATGTTACATGATCAAGACGACAAAAAGTAAGAACATTTTATTAACACTAAAGGTGAAATATTTAAAGCAAATTTGAAGAAGTTGTTTTAGTTACTAGCAGTTAATCTGCTTCACGAAAATGAGAAATTCTATATTTTATATTAAATTGTATAATATTATTCACTAAGTGGCTTGATAGATTTGAAGAAAAACACATGCTACTTTTAATTTTTATTGTGAAAATCTTCCTGATATAAGTTAGAATATTAATCCAATTTGGAATTTATTTTAATTGATATATGTCTGCTATGCATACAGCATACCCTTTGCATTTTATAGTCTTTTCCTAATCAAAGCTTCTTCAAATTCAGGCTGTGCCGCGCTGCAAGCATGAACAGATTAATTGATTTTGTAAAGTATGATGTAGAATGATTTTATTTTACAATTCCGTTGACTAAGTTTATGTTGTATTTTACAATAGTTACCATCAGTTTTACGAAAGTAAAGATATTTTATTGCCATAAATATTCGAAAGCTGCTGCTTACATTTGCTATTGACATAGTAAGTACAAATTTAAAATCGTCTCTTGCAACGAATTTTCAAATTATCTTTGTTAATTTAAATATACGCTGTTTACCTCCAAATATACCTAGAAATATGTTCTGTTCTAATGGCATTTTGGTATTTAAAAGGTGAAATTTATTCAGATTTATTCGGCAAGGAAGTCTTTGTCGCCATCAATTCATTTACATTTTAAACGCGAGTACAATCATATACCAGGTATTATAATTAATAATTAGCCTTAGGCGATTATGAGTTAACCGTTGTCAAATTGTGAATATGAGAAATAATTTAAATTAGTACGTCAGCTTTGTCTTGACACGCGATATTTGAATATGGCCACAAGAATATTTAGGAAAGGCCTATTTGAATGAGAAATAATTCTAATGCAAATCTATAGCTTAGGCTATTTCCGTTTAGAGGAGATTTGACGAGTAAAACATCAATGAAACATGTATTTTTGAAATATTTCATGCGATGTTTATGCAGAAAATCAGTATATATTAGTATTCATTTGTTAAAATTGTGTATTCAAATCTCAGGCGGTCTTAAATGTCGTTTGAAATATAATTATTGTTGCGAACGAGTACTCTCTTGCAGCTGTGGAGCTGTGGGTGAACGAAGACTGGACGAGGCGTGTGTCTCGGCTGCTGTTCGGACATGCTACCGAAATGAAGTCGAAGGCGGGTAGCTTCGTCTTGTGGGTCATCTTGTGCCGGTAGTAGACGTGGGAGCTGACTAGGCAGGCGTAGATCCATGCCATACAAGAGTTGTGACGCAGACGTTTTAATGGATTCACGAGTACGGGAACGCATGGCCAGCAGAACTAAAGGTAGTGCATCGACCCAGTTGCCATTAATGGCCGAGGATGCTAAAGCTGCTTTGAGTTCCCTATGCATTCTCTCTACCATGCCATTAGCTTGGGGATGGTAGGCAGTCGTCTGGCGTAAGATGCATCCCATGTACCGCAAGGTGGTTTTGAAACGATCAGATGAGAAGCAAGTGCCTCTGTCCGTGATGACCTCATTGGGAACACCATAATTGGATATCCATGCAGAGATAAAACCGTTAGTTACTTCGTCTGCAGAAATGGTGCCAAGAGGTAATGCCGCAGGCCACCGTGTAAATCTATCGATCATAGTTAGAAGGTAGCTGAAACCTTGAACCTTTGTCAGATGAACTATGTCGATGTGGACGATGGCTAGGCGAGAAGTAGACCGAAAATGTTGCAACTTAGAACGAGTGTGTCGTGTGATCTTGTTTTTCTGACAAATTGCACACTCTGAGACCCATCGTTTAACATTCTGCCTAAGTCTGTGACCCCAGAAACGATCTGTAAGAAGTCGGACAGTCGCTTGGCTTCCTGGGTGAGAAATTGAGTGAATTGAATCGAAAACTTTTCTCTGAAGGCTGGTCGGCAGAACTGGCTTGTTGGGCTGCGTACCCGTGAAGTAAACAATTGGTAAGCCTTCCCACAGACGGCATATGAACTTGGTTGGGTGACGGGCTATTGATCTTTGAATGTGAATGTCACCGCGTTGTTCAGTTCGCAGGAGAGTTGGCGTTAGTGCAGGTTCACTGAGTGCCACGGAGTTGACAGTGAATGGTGACGGCGAAGGTGGTTGTAGAGAGACGTCTGGCCTGGACAGGGCATCTGCAATGAAGTTCTGTTTGCCCTTGACGTGAAAGACGTCAAATTGCCATTCGCTTAGACGAGAAAGCTGTCTTTCCACTCTGGCAGGGTACTTGGCGATAGATGAAGTTGCGTTTCGAAGTGCGCTAACTAGTGGTGCATGATCTGTGAAAACAACAAATCTGCTACTGCCAATGATGCTGATAAAATGGCGCACTGCGTCGTGGATGGCGAGAAGTTCTCGGCCGAAAGTGTCGTACCTCGTTTCTACTGGTTGGAGAGTACGCGAGTAGAAACTGATAGGCTTCCGAACTCCGTCGATCTCTTGTTCCAAAGTGGCTCCAATAGCGAATTCAGAAGCATCTGTCGTGAGTAGAAATGGCTTTTCGAAATCTGGATGCGTTAGCATTGTGGCATTTGCTAACGAGTTGATGGCAAGTCGAAGTAATTCCTCGTCTTCGGATGACCAAGCAATGATGGAATTCTTGCTAAGTCCTTTTCGGTTCCGCAGGTGCCTGCACAAAGGATAAAGTTGTTTTGAAAGGCCTGGAAGGAACTTGCGATAATAGTTTAGTACTCCCAGGATTTTCTGCAAATCGCTCAAAGTCCTTGGTGACTTGATATTCTTGATTGAATTCGTCTTTGACGGCAACGGTTGAATACCTTGGGCCGTGATACGATGCCCTAAGAAGTCGACGGATGAAGTTGCAATCTGCGTCTTGTCACAGTTGATCTTGAGTCCGTGGTTGGATAAGCGTGAGAGGACATTTCGTAGATGTTTCGCATGAGATTCTAGATCTGGACTGAATACCATAATGTCATCGAGATATGACATACAATAAGCAGAGTCGTCGCGAAGTATGTTGTCTATGAATCTTTGAAATGTCTGAGTAGCACACTTGAGTCCAAAAGGCATGTAAAGATATTCAAAAAGGCCAAATGGAGTGATGACTGCAGTTTTCTCGATATCCTCTGGTGCTACCGGTATGTGATGGTACGCTTGTCTGAGGTCAATCACTGAGAAGAAATTGCTGCCGTTGAGTTTTTCAAGTAAAGTGTTGATATTTGGAATAGGATATGCATCAGATTTTGTCACTGAATTTAGCTTACGGTAGTCTCCACAGGCTCTGTACGATCCGTTTGATTTTGAGACTAAGTGCAGTGGTGACGCCCATGAACTTTTCGATGGTCTGATGATTCCCTCTTCCAAAAGCCTTGAGAATTCTTCTTGGGCAGCTTTCAGCTTAGCAGGAGCCAGTGGTCGCTTCTTGAGTGCAATAGGTTGTCCTTCTGTGACGATATGATGCATCGTGTTGGAGACTCGTAGCTCTGACTTGTTAAGATCGAAAAGCGATTTGTATTTTCGAAGAGCTGCTGATATCTCTGCTGAATGATGCACTGGGGTTGGCTGAATGACCTGTAACTCCAAACGCTCGGAGGCAAGTGTCCAAAAGCTTTGTTCAAGTCCGGTGGAGGGGTCGATGATCTTTTGATTGGCAAGATCAACAATGAGCCGAAATTTTAGAAGGAAATCAAGGCCTATTATATTATGTGAGACCTTGGCAATGATGAAGTTGTGGGAAAATTCACGTCGTAGACCTATGTTGAGTGTGCGGTATTGGCAGCCATAAGTTGGTATGGGCTCGCCTGTAGCTGTTGCGAGAAGAACGCCTAGCGACATCTCGGCCATTGAATCACCTTTGAGAACTGAGACTGCCGCACCTGTGTCTACGATGAACTCTTCGCCAGTTTTGAAATCAAGAAGGTGCAGAAGTTCGTTTGGCTGTTTGGCCGGGTCATGCAAACAAGTAGGCTGGTGATTGCGACCGGCATTGTCTGTTTGGTTCTCTATGTGAAAAATTCGGCGTGGACGAAAAGAGTCGACAGGGATGTCGGATTGTAGTTGGCTTCTTCCCTGTAGCGCCGTTGATGCCGTTGATGTGCAGAAAGTACGGTCTTCTACTTCCTGCGCCAGACGTTTCCCGATACTGATGCACCCTTGTGCCTGCGGTCTGTTGTCCTCTCCGTCAGCTGTGGAAATTGACACTCATTCGGAAATTCTTCGGAACGACAAAGACAAACTTGGCAAGCATAAAAAACTTCTGGTGGTTATAACACCAGTTCTTTGGAGCATATTTATTAAAGGATTGCGGAGATCTCGATCGCCGCCTACCATTATAATTTGACTTGGAAACGAATTTTGGTCGAGCATTCACATGATTTATCTCCGATTTGGTAATGGCCAATCCTTCTAGAACTTTGGCCCTGTTCGCCACTGTTCTCTCTAAAGAGGAGATTCTATCATCTTGCGGGGGTGAAGAAAAGGATGATGGATTCACTTTGGGTTCCAAAACCTTATATTCTAACTCACATCTCTCAGATAAGTCATCTACAGAGAGAGTGTTGGGGAGCTGTCTGGCAAAGAGTTTTAATGTTTGGGGAAGATTGTTAATAAAAACAACCTTAGCCTCATGGTCCGAAATGTTGGTTTTATACCAACGTTTCCGTAATTCCCTCAGTATTTCTATGGGGCCAAGATTTGGCATATCTAACTGCGCATATTTGCTTATTATCTGCTCAGTTTCCGTGGGTCCAAGCAAGGATTCTACCTCGTTTTGTAGGCCCAAAATGGGATTAGGTAGCTGCCTAATGGCCTCAAGCTTAGGATAAATCCGTCGCTGCAATTCAGAAGGTAGTTTAGCAAAAAACCTTTGACAGTTTTTGATGACTGTCATAATCAGGAAACGGGGAGAAAGCGGAGTCTACGCGCATAAAAAATAGCTCACTATCTCCATCCCAAACAGGAACATCAATATCTAAAATTGGACCTGACATTTTAACAATCTTACGGGATCTTATAAGCATAAATTTATAAGCAATATGAAAATGTATAAATAAACTTTAACGAAACGCTTACCCAAAAGCAGGCTTCCACAGTTGAATTGCTTCCAAAAATCCGTAATTGAGTTTGACGAGTACGTACGGTGCCGTTTCGTACGTAGGAAAGTTAAATAGAGGCCCCGTTGGCCTTTGATGACAATGTATTATAATTATCCCCACAAATCCACGAATATATACCCAACAGATTTCCCAGAAAACCACGATCAGGGTAAAGAAAACACAAATGTCAATCTATTTATCCCAAATAGATGAAAAGGAAGTCAATTTTATTTATACCAAAAAAATCAGAACAATAATCAATATCCTGGCGCGGTCGCCAATTTTGTAAATGCCCCGGCTTCAAGTAAATGCCGTACGACGTTACAAACTCGGTTAAGGTGCTCTGAGTAGAGATTAGTTACTGATAAGGGGGCCCTTAAGAGGGCCTTGGCGGCGTTCGCGTAAGTTATATATATGTAAGTTGATGTTCTGTTACTGGGTGGACTCTGGTTGTGGTTCCTGCTGTTGTTATCATGCGTGTTGAAGTTCTGCATTAATTGGCTCGTCTTGCTGGCTGAAGTGCAACACGGTGAGTCACGAATGTTGCCAATTGTTGGTGAAACAAATCAATATCCAGCGTAGGTATTGACAGCCGACAGCACGCACATGTGTAACACGAGGCAGAACGCAGATACGACCAACTGACTTGCATGGTAAATTACCGTGCTTAAATAGCATGCAATATGTGTACTTGCATACTATTGGTTAAACGTGGTTAAACGTGGTTAAACGGCAATTTTGCTTTTTTATCATTGGTGCAACGTAAATAAATTTGAATTTAATTTACGCAATATGTCAGCGATTGATTTGTGTCGTTACAGCATGTATCTGCAATCAAAGGAAATGTTTAAACTTTTTCTTGCAAGAGAGAGAATGCATACAAAGTACCTGGGATTTAGTGTAAAGTTCCAATTACATGATTAGAAGAAAACGTGATCAATGGCCGATCAAATGGACGCTCAAGAAATAAAACGTAATGCATTACATTAGACGGATAGTTATCAATTATAGTTGAATATTATTGCGTGTTTATTCTCACATATATTTTTATGTATGCATATGAATATGCTTCTGCGTGTATATTGCTATGTATTTATACACGTATGTGCATATAGGTTTTTTTATTTTTTATGTGTGTGTGTAAGTATACTTGTTAATCTGTTTGTATATATGTATGTAATTTGGTATGTATGTATCCATGTTTATATGTGTGTTGGTGCATGTATGTATAGGTGTGTTGTACGCATTCATAATTGTATTTACGAATGTATGCATATATATATATATATATATATATATATATATATGTATGTATATGCGCATGTACGATATGTATGCTATGAGTGTATGTATGCATTTATGTATTTATGTATGTATGTATGTATGTATGTATGTATGTATGTATGTATGTATGTATGTATGTATGTATGTATGTATGTATGTATGTATGTATGTATGTATGTATGTATGTATGTATGTATGTATGTATGTATGTATGTATGTATGTATGTATGTATGTATGTATGTATGTATGTATGTATGTATGTATGTATGTATGTATGTATGTATGTATGTATGTATGTATGTATGTATGTATGTATGTATGTATGTATGTATGTATGTATGTATGTATGTATGTATGTATGTATGTATGTATGTATGTATGTATGTATGTATGTATGTATGTATGTATGTATGTATGTATGTATGTATGTATGTATGTATGTATGTATGTATGTATGTATGTATGTATGTATGTATGTATGTATGTATGTATGTATGTATGTATGTATGTATGTATGTACGTGTGTATGTATGTATGTATGTATGTATGTATGTATGTATGTATGTATGTATGTATGTATGTGTATGTATGCTGCATGCTTCATTTATGTATACATGCATATTTGTATGTAAACATTGTTTATATGTATGCCTAGATTAATCTGTATATCTGAAATACGTAAAAGATTTTGAGTTTCCAAGAAGAGATAGGCAATTCAGAAAAAGAGATCGATTAATTTAGTTTTCGATGAATTGACCGTCAGATAAATGGATATATAGATCGATAACTAAGCAACTAACTAATCAGTGGTTTCGCAGGTTGTGATAACAATTCTTTAAATCAAAATTTGCAAGCTTGATTTAAATATAATAGGATATTATTTATGTCAAGCTTGACTATTTTATTTATAGAACCCTGTTGTGCAACATGTGTCTTTCGAAACCAAAGAATTAGTTTAGTAATGATAAAAGAGTAAAGATCTATAAATATTTTGATTTACAGATGAATGGATAGAAAAATATTTGGAATGAAAGAAGATAAAACGATGAAAATCTTGTTTGATAAATGTATGGAAAGATTGAGGCCTATATACATATATTAATTTTTGAATGTACAAAATGTTTTTTAATTAATATACGCAGAGCTCCGCTATTTCTTCCGCTCGTGATTCTGACTGAAACTATGTACAAGAAGAATTAAGGAGTTATTTTTTGTAAATGTTTATCGGAATAACAGATATAATCTGTTATGAATGGAATTGCAAAAAAATTAGATTTTAAATCAATCCAATTGAAGAATGTAACCCCTAAGAACAATCGTAATACTACAATTCAGTAACTATATTAACAGCAACATAAAAAGCAGAATTGTATCGATACAAACGCTCACCTAAGGCAGTAAATTATCTAAACAAAAAGTAAAATCAGATACCCTAAATGCGTCATGGGTACAAGAAATATTGTGCATATTTTGTTGTTTTATTTATGTCGGGGTGACTATGCGTCTAATAAAGATAAAAAGAGAAAAACCTAATCAGCCAGCAAATATGCGAGCTACTTAGGTGTTGCGAACCTAGTAACAAATTGGTTCATTTATGACCAGAAGGATAATCGAAAGACAGCTTGAACGAACAGTATAATCTCATGCACATTCGTTTCGTTCTAACTGCCGACTCATCACTAGGAGCCGGTATTACTCCCTTTAACCACTATATATTTGGGTGAGGAAAGTGGAATAATAGGACGATTCAATCTCCACTTTCATCAACCAAATATATAGTGGTTAAAGGGCGTAACACCGGCTCCTACTGATGAGTCGCCAGTAAGCACGAAACGAATGTGCATGTAATTATACTATTCGTTCATGCTGTCTTTGGTTTATCCCTGTGGTCATAATTGAACTAATTTGTTACTAGGTTCGCAACACCTAATACATAATTGCATATATATATATATATATTAGTTCTCCGCAACAAACAGTATTTAATGTAACGATAGTAACTAATAACTCAAACGAATATCGATATTTGACTGTAAATTAACTTGGCTGATTGGAGAAATAATTGAATAATTGTTTGCAACTCTTGAAGTACTGCCCAGAATTTAAAAGTGTTCAGGGCTCAAACCCGGGCACGTCCGCTTCGAAGTCTGTGAATCTAACTCCTGCACCATTCTGCCGCTTGCTACACACAATATTCAGCTATATACACACAACTGTTTCTTGGTAACCCTTTCCTTCAGGCGGAGTCTGTTAAACATCTCTTTAAATCCAAGGTTCTATCTTGCCTTTCCCAATCTATTATTGTAGAACAGACAGCACGCTACCTGTGAAAGAGGTATTGAAATTAAAATTTATATAATTAAACCATTGCTTGCTCAGCTGGTGTCGAAATGTTATTCCTGACAATATTCTTAAATTTATTTTATCTCCTTTGTTAATAATTTACACACCAAGTTTTGTTTGAACAACGCTTTTCCTGCACGGCTTCATTGTTTGCTGTAGGCTATTGTCTTTTGAGTTGAAGCTGCTATTAATCGGCCTGACGTTTCGGGTGGTCTTGGGCAGACACACAATCAGCTGTATCACACGGTCACACCAAATTTGGCAAACAAAGGAATAACAAAAAATTTGCGAAAGTTCTCTTAACACTTATAAGTTATCCGACAAGTAGATGTATATGAAGAAATCTATTTTAATTCATAATTTAGCACAGAATGAGAGTCAAAATTACGACACAGACTCGCTAGTCTACCAGCATTTGCTAGCTATTAAATAAAATAATTTTTTTTATTTACTAATTAATTGCCGATGAATTATAACTTGTATTTATAATTATTTTCACATTAGTAAGGAGCATCTATAATTTTAATTGTTCATTTTCAACTCCGCCTTCACCCGTCAGATGGCTCCAATTTTCATAACGTTTCATAAATGCCTTGGCCTCTGTATCAGGTGGAATTTGAAACGAAAACTTATGTAAACATTTCTCAAGTAGTATAGATGTGTAAAAGGATAAGCACCAGTCACACAGCTTGGAAAACTGTCGTGTCAGTTGAATGGGTTACCGTCTGTTGACATTCGATGATCATTATGCGAGCACTTGACGCGAAACTGACTGCTGATGACATAACAATAGATTTATAAGTCATGGTAGATAGGTTTCTTCATAAAGAGAACGTTATATAACCTTTTTAAAAATTTGCTAGGTATCCAAACCCTGGTCCCGTCTGCTTCTAGACCTAGGGCTCTGTACACTACGCCACACCGCAGCACGAAATAAGCTCCAGTTTTTCAGATATTTAATAACAAAGATGTTTATTAGGCATTCTTTCGTTCAGGTGAGCCTATATGGCATTCTTCAGACAAAAATTCAACTTTGCACACCCGATCCGTCATTATAGAACACACAAAACACTTCCACACGAAGTGGTAATCAATACGCGTGTTAAGGAATTTAATAAAACAAATGATACAAACATATATAGAAAATAAGTAAAGATACTTATACACCGTTTTTGCCGATATTTAGATTGATAAAAATATATTTAAAAAAATATATATATATATATATATATATATATATATATATATATATATATGCTCGTATTTATATTCTGTCGATTTTCAACATAGGCATTACTATCAAGGTGAAAGCACTGTTCATCAATACACCGGTTTTACTTATTATAAACTATATTACTGTCCCGAATTTCTCGCGGACGGAATTCGGATCGGAGCATATTGCTTCCAGGTCTGGGACTACCTACCGACAACTATACAGTATACTATTCTAATTTGAAGTCATCTACCAACTTATCTTTCTGGTTGAATCATAATTCCCGAAGACCTAACTGACTAACCACAAACTCTCACTAAAGAACATACACAATGTCACTTCAGACAGTTAAATTGATTTGAATTCTTATGACCAATATTTAGATTATGCGCATTTTTACAATATAAACTAAATATTGTATCAGTCACCGTAGGTAATTCATCCAACAGAGTGTTTTCACTCTTATAGTAAACTCTTCAACTTCTGTCCATCTTTAGATGCTAATGGGATTCAAACCAGGACACATATGCTATCTAATATTAGATTTCTATAATGACAGATGTTGAGCGACTAATTAGAACTTCGGGAATTATGATATTCCAAATGGGTCTTATTTGTCGGAAACGTTGACCAGAAAACGTAAGTTCGTGTATGTAGAATTAGAATTGTATGCAGTGTGTGGTACGGGTGGAGCAATAGATGAAGTCCCAAACTCCGAGGCAATTGTACCACGATTGGAGCCTTGTCCGCGAAAATTTCTGGACAGTTCCAGATCTGTTCCAAGAAACCACAAACTCGGTCTATTTTACGAAGCGTGAATCGCCAGTATTACCGCGGTGGGAGTATCAACTAAATGAATCCTAGAACAGATCATGTACGCTACAATTATGACAACTGCTTATCGGGTGAATAATAAGGACGAAAATGATATTGTTAAACAATTGCGTCAACCAACTCATGCAATTTCTAGCTTAAACCGAAAGCGTACCTATAATATTATTATTATATTATAAGGTAATGGTATATATATATATACTTTAGAATTTTGTTTTGTACATTTTGTCAGTATAAACGTAAACATTGCACCAGATAGCACAGGTGATTCCACCAATGGACCGTTTTCGTTTTTATTGTGAACTCTTCCAGTTCTTACCGTGGCAAAATTCTGGACATTACTTGAAGAGTTCCCAGTAAGCACGAATCTTGTCTACTAGATAATTTTATATAATTAAACGACCATTAATTGCGCGTCCGGTGATAACTATTACTGTAATCAAGTTTTTGACCTTGATATGAAAACCTGACCCATTATGTACATACATTTGTTAGACCAAAATTATTGTATAGTTTGAGAAAGGAGTTTCATCCTTATTGAGAACTCATCACGTAATGGCCATAATTATCCACGGCAAAGTGGCTAGGTGGCTAGCGCACTCAATTCCAAAGCAGAATTGCCCAGATTCAAGACCTGTCCGCGGCAAATTCTGGCCAGTACGTGATAAGTTCTCAATAAGGAGGAAACCATTCTTCTGGATGAATTGCCTTTCTCACACTATACAATACTTAGTTTGTACTGACAAATGTATGCACATAATGGATCAAGTGTTTATACCAAGATTGCAACCTTGATCAGAGAACTAGAAAAGTTGCTTTTTCTACATTATAATTTGCTTAGTTTAATATAAGAACAATAATTTGGATCCAGTTTGTAGAACAGGTATTAGCACCAATCCCATTATTTAAATATTTTTTAGTATAACCTAAGCTTTCTGTAAAAAAGCAAATGCTATTTATCCAGTAGATGGTTCCACTATATTAATTGGTGGATTGATTGTTTGACATATACATTGATTGCGCGAATGATAGCTTAACGGAGGCATGGTAAGTTACATTCCCAGCTTTATTCATTTAGTATTTATTAGATTCCTCCTTATATAGTTGTTGTTATTGTTTTTTGTTCTCCTTCCTCGTTTTGTTATTCGTATGCGGTTTTATACAACAATAATGTGCATATATATGAATATATATTCATATATATATATATATACTACTATATATATATATATATATATATTCATATATATGTATATTATAAATTGCATAAAATAGTTTAACTTTTCTTATACAAAAATTTTGAAGCACGAACACGCAGCATCAACATTTCGATTTTGTTAATGTTATTGAAAATTTCCATGAGTATTTGTGACCTGGCGACTTTGAATATGTATTCTGTTGGATCAAAATTTTCAATAAAATCAAATTTTATTTCATACCTAAACTTATTTAATTATCGAAGTTTTTCATTTATTAGCGATTTTCAACACATAACCGAAACAATTTTAAACTACGAATTGGCTAAGCCAAGAACTAAATTTCATTTTGTTGATATGAGCATATTCAAAGTAGTATAAAGAATGGTCTTTAACAGACGAGTGCCTTCAGCCTTTTGTGTATTATATACATTTTTGGTTTTCAATTGAATATGCTAGTGGTAACAAATCTGACTCGCTGTGCAAAATACAAATTTGCGCAACAAGGTGAAACGATCAACTACATTGGGAAAAATAGCACTCGTACATGTAACAGAGAACAATGCGCACAAATGGTTAATTCTCAAGCCATCAAAACAATAATGACCAGATCTCAGACATCACTTTGCAATACAGCGAGAATGACCTTTACATGCAAACACGCACACACACAAACACAAACGCATACACACTTACCAACCAGCCAAAACAAGAAACAGAAGTAAAAGCGAGTCAGATTTGTTACCACTAGCATAATCAATTGAAAACCCAAAATGTATATAAATGTATGATTGTATAGCGATGATTAGTATTCACGAAATAAATGGCCCTTATCCACTTTGTTATTAATGTGTTCTTTCTTCCTAATTATAAATATACTGTGTAATATTAAAAGGCATGGACATTATAGAATAGAATAGAATAGAATATCTTTATTTGGATTCAAACCACACATGTTCCATCAAATAATAAAATTGGAAAATGTACAATATAAAAAAAGTTATCACATCACATAAAAATGTGCAATTAGTCTCATGTAGATAAGTAAATCTCACTAGTTGTACTGTACAATATATCAATATCAGAAAGTTCGGCTGTAAGGAATAATAGATTCATCATCAAAATAGGAAAAATTAAGGTATAATTCGAGTGTAACATTATGCAAAAAAATGAGAACCATGACTAGCAATTGATTGTATGTATTGTTGACTAACATGATGATATAATGCATAAAATTTCAATTTTAATAATACAAAACTTGGAAATAAAAATCTCAAGAAATTCTGTTTCCGATAACAATTATCCTTGTCTTTTATTCAACCATGAGAAAGTATTATCATAATCAAAATAAAAAATATCAGCAGGATTGTAGACTTTTTCTAGTTCAGTAGATAAAAATTTAAAAGACATCTTAGATGGAGGCGTTTCTCTAAGCCCCTTTGGCAATTGGTTATAAATCTTGTAGATTTTCGAAAAAGAGAATAACTTGCTCGCAACATTCCCCACCAAAGGAGGAGATATTGCCAAATGTCCAGATCTAGTTCCAACTTCATGACTCTTTCTTATCGGATTCATATAGGCACCAGTCCACTGGTTCAAATGAAAAACTTTTATGCAATAGCACATCCTCCGAAACCACAAAGATTGCAGTGATCGGAAATGTAATCTGGAGGCGTATATAGTGCAGGAGATAGGACTAATTTGTTTCACAACTTTTCTTTGTACAGCTTCTATCTTATTGGACAAACCCTTTTTTAATGGATTCCAAGTAGCGACAGCATATCCTAATTTTTGAAAAGTACAAAATTTCCGTTTCGCGATATTAAACATTGTCCGTATTTTTAATAGCTTGTGCAGTTAAAAATTTTGATTTTAAGTATCTTGTCTACTTGTATTAGCTGGAGCATGTTAGATTGTCCTGTGTTATATTTGCAAAAATTTTGTTTTTCGCCTAGTTCTTGGCTTCTTTCTGAATAGAGCGCTTTTCTGAGACTGTCACAAACGAAATCCATCGAGCGTGTGTGACATAAGTGGTTATATGCTTTCGCTATCACACTCATTTCAATAATTATTATTCCTTATTCCTTATTCACTTCGTTTAATATTATACTCATCACCAGCAGTGTATAACAGTCCGTTTTTGTCGTGTTATTCTGAAAGCTACCCTCCTCCACTTTATTAAACACAGTTCATTCCATATTATTTTGTGTTTTCAATGACTAACAGTCACTTCTGTAACGACACAAATCAATGGCCGACATATTGCGTAAATTAAATTCAAATTTATTTACGTTGCACCAATGAGAAAAAAGCGAAATTGCCGTTTAACCACGTTTAACCAATAGTGTGCAAGTAGACATATTGCATGCTATTTAAGCACGGTAATTTACCATGCACGTCAGTTGTGAAATTTGCATTCTACCTGCTTCACGCGTGTGCGTTCTGTCGGCTGTCAATACCTACGCTGGTGATTTGATAGTTTCACCAACAACTAACTACATCCGTGACTCATCTTGTTGCGGTATACCGGAGAGACGAGCCAATTAAGTGCAGAACCTGCAGGACACTATCTACAACGCGATTACAGCTCAACCACGGGAGCGACAACTCAACCAGAGTCCACCCAAGGCTCTAGGACATCTTCAACTCTGAAGACTTCAAGAGAACGCATTACCAGGCCCTCTTAAGGGCCCCCATATCAGTAACTAATCTCTATTCAGAGCACCTTAACCGAGTTTGTAACGTCGTACGGCATTTACTTGAAGCCGGGGCGTTTACACTTCCAATTTGAAAATTAAGACTGATAAATGAATATTATTTTAAAGGATTTAATTGTTATACTTTAAATTAAGTAGTAGCAACTCAAAATAACTGAAATTTTGTAAATAGTTTTAACAATTATCCTATGCGTGTTTACTTTAGCAACAAATAGTTACACAAAAAACGTTTGCCACTGAAATTTAGATAAACTTCCCTTATAATGTTTAATGTGCTGGAATGATTGGTTTATGAATATTGTGTCATTGTCGGGGCTAAATTGCCCAAATGACTATTAAATAGAGGTTGTGTTCTTTAAATCTAAACTAGCCAACTGGATTATATTTTCAATCGTCGAGTATCGCAACACTTACATATGATAATGTTTGCGTGTTCCTTTGACATTATAAGAGCACGTTGTGAATCGGGCTGATGGGTTTAATACAAAAATAAACTGGTGACGAATTCATAGTGAGCAACAATGCCTTGACTACATGATAATGACCAAAATTGCATTTCGATTGATCGAAGCCACTCTCAGAACCTAAATGACGTTGCTCCGGCGTTTATTTTGTTAGTTAGTAAGCTTTGAGCTTCTCGTCAATAGAAAGACCTTTATTTGATATTGTGTTTTGCAAAGCTGAATTTCAGAACATAAAATCCCAAAATAATTTAATGCATGAATGGTATAGCGTTTTAAAGAACAAAGATTTATTTTCTGATATTATCACTGCGCAATCTTGAATTGTAATGGAAATACTAAATAAATGTTACTTATTTTTTTCTATTACCAGAATAAATGTCGGTATTGCATCGCTTTGGTATGTGCCATGCGATGAATACAACTTTTAAAACCTAGTCATTTCTAACGAACTGGATTTGTATTATTATATTTGACAATTTTGATGATGTTTATTTAAACAATATAATAATTTCAAGTGTAATTATAATACGAAATAACAAAGCAGTGATCTGAATAGATGAGCAGTTCCTCTCAAGTATAATGCATGTTAAATGTGTGCCAAGTAAGCAAATTTTGTGCACTTTTGCATGGCACATTTTGACACTTTTAATTTTAAAGGATTTGATTAGCTTACTTGAAAATAGTTCGTAGCAAATCAAAACAAATGAACTGTTTTAAATACTTTTATCAATGCGCTGTGCAAGTTATACTTCATTTACAAATGAGTAGATCAAAAACGTTTGTTTCTGAAATTTAAATAAACTTCCATTATTATTTGTCATGTGTCGAAAT
Organism: Eudiplozoon nipponicum; assembly: GCA_029291075.1. Lineage (NCBI taxonomy): Eukaryota > Metazoa > Platyhelminthes > Monogenea > Mazocraeidea > Diplozoidae > Eudiplozoon > Eudiplozoon nipponicum. The sequence continues at coordinate 29,553 of JAQBSW010006222.1, forward strand.
ATGCAAGTATGTATTAGATGTTGCGAACCTAGTAAAAAATTAGATCACTTGCGACCTGAGGAACAATTCAAAGACAGCATGAACAGAAATTATAATCTCCTACACATTTGTTCCGTGCTTAATGGCAACTCATCAGTAGGAGCCGGTATTACGTCCTTTAATCACTATTTATTTGGGTGAGGAAAGTGGGAAAATTGGACTGTACAATCTTCTAGACGAATGTATAAACCTGCAGTAGTAAATCTAACATCATATAAAGTCTCGACAATGCGACTTCAACGCTAAATCAGTCTATATAAAATATATATCGAGTCTGCAAAGGATACTAACACTATGGCTATTGTGTTAAAAACCGATACCAGCATTATAGCACCCAAATGGTACATGATATGAACAGTATGGTTGTCGAGTCGATACATGGTAGCAACATGATGGATATCAATTTATGCTATAGTTCACCGAAATTGAGAATTACAACTATTTCTGAACACCTGTTACTCCAGGAAATCCACACACTCTGGCCTTGATCGATATCAGTTATCACATTTAGTGGTAAGCATGACATCATTCAATTCAATGTATAACAGTTAAATACTGCTTGTTGCGAAGAACTGATATATATATATATATATAAATACAAGTATGTATTAGGTGTTGCGAACCTAGTAACAAATTAGTTCAGTTGTGACCAGAAGGATAAACCAAAGGAAGCATGAACGGAAAGTATAATCTCATGCACATTCGTTTCGTGCTTACTGGCGACTCATCAGTAGGAGCCGGTATTACGCCCTTTAACCACTATATATTTGGGTGAAGAATGTGGGATAATAGGACGGTACAATCTCCTAGACGAATGTGTAAACCTGCAATAGTGAAGCTAACATCATATAGTCTACGACAATGCGACTTCAACGCTAACTCACACTATATAATATATATACCGAGTCTGTAAAGGATACTAACACTATGGCTATTGTGTTAGTAACCGATACCAACATTATTGTACCGAAGAGGTACATGGTACTAACACTATGGTTTCCGAGTCGGTACATGATACCAACCTGATGGATATCAATTTATGCTAAAGTTCACCGAAATTGAGAATTACAACAATTTCTGAACACCTGTTACTCCAGTAAATCCATACACTCTGGCCTTGATCGATATCAGTTATCACATTGCGCGGTAAGCATGACATCATCTACTTGAATATATTACAGTTAAATACTGTTTGTTGCGAAGAACTAATATGTATGCAAGTATGTATTAGGTGTTGCGAACCTTGTAACAAATTAGTTCAGTTGTGACCAGATGGATAAACAAAAGACAGCATAAACAGTAAGAATAATCCCATGCACTTTCGTTTCGCGCTTACTCTCACAAGTGAACTAATTTGTTACTAGGTTCGCAACACCTAATACATACTGGCATATATATTAGTTCTCCGGAACAAACAGTATTTAACTGTTATATATTGAATTGAATGATGTCATGCTTACCGAGAAATTTGATAACTGATATCGATCAAGGCCAGAGTGTGTGGATTTACTAGATTGATAGGTGTTAAGAAATTTTTGTAGTTCTCAATTTTGGCGAACCATAGCATAATTGATATGCATCATGTTGGCACCATGTTCCGACTCGAAAACCACAGTGTTAGTACCATGTACCTTTTCGGTACAATAATGTTGGTATCGGTTACTAACACAATAGCCATAGTGTTAGTATCCTTTACAGACTCGGTATATATATTATATAGTGTGAGTTAGCTTTGAAGTCGCATTGTCGTAGACTATATGATGTTAGCTTCACTATTGCAGGTGTACAAATTCGTCTAGGAGATTGTACCGTCCTATTATTCCACATTCTTTGACCAAATATATAGTAGTTAAAGGGCGTAATACCGGCTCCTACGGATGAGTCGCCAGTAAGCACGAAACGAATGTGCACATGAGATTATACTTTCCGTTCATGCTGCCTTTGGTTTATCTTTCTGGTCACAACTGAACTAATTTGTTACTGGGTTCGCAACACCTAATACATACTTGTAGCTTGTTTAATGTTCTAGTTTTTGCTGTATTTGTTGTTATTATTGTTGTTCTTGTTGTTAAACAATATTTGATTGCGCGGGTTGTGGTAACAATTCTTTAAATCATGTTTGCGAGCTTAAAGTAAACACCGATGCGATTGTATTTAACCAGTCATCGAACAACATAACACATTGTTGACGTTGTTGTTCGGGCGAATCAAAATAATTTTGTTTTTGGATCTTATTTTGGCTTAGTTGATCAATATCGATAAATAAGTAAGATAGAATTACATTGATGTAGCTTAATTTCTATGAACGTTTCTCAACGTCACTCATAACTTGCAATGTGTAAAAGCTTTCTAAACTATTCATGTACAACATCTAAACGCATATACTTGAGTGTGATTTTATTTTAGAAAGTTTGGCTTTCAGCTTTTATGGGATACCTTTTATTTGTACCTTTAATCTCAAAGCTAGCATTGGTGCTATGTCGTTTTTATATAATCAGCCGTATGAGCAACATTTTTTGTTAATTTGCTATACGAATATTTCTACAAATACAAAATGTATATTTAGGATAAAGGTAATATGCCGGGATTTTAACCAAATATAGCAGCTTTCTATTTTATACTTTTATTATTTTTCCCGTTTTGATTCTGATTGAAGCGGAAAAAGATCATTTCGATTTGAAGTGTTAAACCTGGGCAACATTATTGGTGGGTTATGCATTTAATAGTTTACGTGTTAAGGTTTTCTTACCTGCATTAGCTGGAGATGTTATGGCATATATTCTGCTTTCTAGTTGCTTGAAACTTGTGCAAAGCCTGACCAATTGCCATTTTCTTAGTCGAAGGATTTTCTTTCAATATTGGCAGTAACACCAATTGAGTGAGTGTGTGTGTCGCATTTACAATAATACACGTTGTCTGCCACATGCATACAGTCATCCCCGCTTTTTTATTATAATCTTGGTTTTTAAATAGAAATATGCCACGAGTGGTGTATAAAACACATTTTCCGGTGTGCTATTCTGAAGATGATAAGGCCTTATTTGTTTTAAACTATTTAAATTTTTGTCGTTGAAAGATTTAAGCAACGGGTGAGGATGGTTAGTTGTAAGTGGGCTATTTCTTTTACCTTTAAATAGCTTTCACACATGCACCAAAATTTCTTCTTGATATTTGCGGATCGAAAACTATGACCGGCGTGTCGATGAAAATATAAATCAAAAGTATCAGAAAAATTTGGATTAGAGCGTGATAACTATTTAATTGGAAAAGAAACGTTGTATTAACAGTTGGCCATTGTTTACTTCCAGTGTTTTCCTTGATTAAGTGTCAATTATTATTATTATGAAAAATTGATGTATTACAAAGGATGCGGTCAAAAGCGGAATATTCAAAGGAACTTTATGGGAACTGATTTGTTTCATTGGGAAGGTGTAATATAAGATTATAAATTCCTATGCATGCTTTTCGAAATTGTTATAAATCGCTAGTTTTGTTCCCCTCTATGCTTGAATTGTCATAGCACAAAATTAACAACAATGTCATTGAAATAACCCATTGTAATGTCATTTTAGAAAAAAACTGATGATGATCATGGAAGGTCGAAACGCGTCAGTGCGTTGCGACTGCCAGTGGTTTTGTTATGTTGTTTGACGACAGGTTAAATACAATGTAATTGGTGTTTACTTCAAGCTCGCAAATTTGATTTAAAGAATCGTTCATACTAATCACTGACAATGGGGTACAATCTAATCTTCTTTGTATGGCTACGTTTTGGAAAGGCATTTCCTTTTCCATTATCAGGCAAATTGCTCAAATTTGTACATTTTTTTCGCCTGAACCTAACTCAACTGTAATATCTAGTACTTCATTTGGTAAATTATAGAATGCAAGGAAGAAAAAGTTGAATAAATACAAATATTACGCAAAAAAGAAATGCGAGAAACCCAGTCTAAAGTAGTTAAACACAAACTCATAATATATTTACGAGTTTACTGTAAAATAATGAACGAACTTAATTTGTTTATTGAGCTGAGGGTTGAGGATATTACATACAACTGCTTCCGTCGGGTGCGAAACTTTTTCGTTGTTCCCTTAGAGGAACATCTAAATTGTGATTTTTGTAAAGATATGTTTCAATCTATTGCAGAAACATTCTCCACTTTGCCAACTTTGGTTAGTCCAAAATGCTCTTGAAAATGCTTCTTTAGTAATCAGATAGACAAACCTATTTAGAACATTGAGTAGCTATTGAATTTACATGTATAAGCACAGTTTTACTGTACATTAGCAGGAAATTTAACCATCTGAGAAATCCTGCATTTATCATTCTTCATGTAAATATTTCGGATGGTGTATCCAAGATAAATGGAATACTGACAGGTCTTGTGTTTTAGCTGCGTACGGCTTCATTGCATTTTCGATTTTTATGCTTCATGCTTGAAAATATATAGAACAAATTTTCTTAACTCCTTAGGATAAAATAAATATCAAATTTCTCTTTATGTAAATTGACACAGCACTGTGTTAACGGATGCAATATTCGATCCATTTCTGCTTTTTTATATTTATATTTTAGTCTTCCATATTCATGTCTGAATAACAGTGCGCCAAAGGTAGACAATGCATTAAACTGAAGGGATGCGCTCTTGCTAGAAAATTGAATGTGACAGTTTATGATGTTAAGATCATTAAATTTATAATTTATTTCTCCATCTTTATTTATTAATGAGAAAGAGTCATCAACGTAACTCAAATATGCATGAAAGTATTTTTCTACATGTGGCTATAGATTTGAAACTGTATTAATAGTGAGATTGTTTATAGTTTACCCGGCAGTTTGTGTTGTAGACTGTTGACCGTTAACTTTATTAGTCTTAATGGAGGCAATTTGATTTTCCCAAATATTATTATCCTGCCGAAAATATTGGCCGCGCCCGTGCGGATTTCTTTTTCTTCTTTTGGGACGACCTGTGTGATCTGACTTTGTTTAATTAATACAGCTGGAATTTCTGTTCATCATCGAGAACATTTTTATTTGATTAATTTAATCATTGATATTGAAAAAAAATATTACTGATAATTTTCCTGGCTTCAATAACTTAATTTTGTTCTTGCTATTCAATTCATTAAGTATTTCTTTAAAATTAAATCATTGCGTCTGACTTTAAAATTCCACCCATGTTAATTTCATTGCTACTTTCCCACGTAATGTGGTGTCTGTTCAATAATGACAGATTGGGAATGGTTAGTTGGAACTTTGTGTCTAAATGGATACCATATGAGGTCCACTTAAAAGAAAAACGACTAGCCGAGTTACACTAGTTATATCAAGATTGCAATCTTGATTATTGAAGTGTTTCATCTCTTGAATTGAGAATGGCAAAACACGGCAATTAAGATCATGAATAAATTTTACTTGAGCCGTTTTTATGCACATATAATTCAAATTAAGAAATAGAGTTTGTATTGATGCATAATTATTTTATAAAGTAAGTATATAGCATATAATTTACAAAGATATTTTCTTTTCGATTTAACTAAAAGCAATCCTATATGCAGAACAAATCAAATTATCGAACAATAGAAAATATTTGTTCAACACCAGAAAACTATCCACAAGCATTCCTGTTGAATAAACTGTCGATGGATAAAAAGCACACATCATTCGGCATACATAAAAGACAAAAAATTCTCTTCAATGAGTGCATTAAAGATATTAAGTACATATTAAATGGCCAGTATTTCACAAAAGTCGATAAAATGGCGATAGGATTTTCGTAAGGAAGTCTATTTTCTGATGTCTAAATGTTCCAAATTCATAAAAATAGATGAAAATGCAAAAATAAATGACATGATTAATAATTTTAACATCGTGAACCATTGAATAAAGTTTGCATGTAAGAGCGAAACCCCTCAGTCCAAAGAACATTCTACTATTGGCGTATTTCTACTCAGACAGGCGGGTGGTAGTCGAAAATAGAAATATACCAAAAGCAGAAATGGACTGGAAAGTACGGTAATTAACACAACGCTATGCCAATTTTTCAAGTGTGAAATTTGCTGCTAAATTAATCCCAAAGAATTTAAAAAAAATATGTTCTGAAGTATAACAAGGTGAAGTACAGGCAGTGCACAAACCAACTTAATTATAAAACGGGTCCCTCACAAGTTTTGTTGAATGAAGCACGAAGTATAAGCAACTGCAAAAATATTATTGAAGCCACACACTACCAAAAAAATATCTGACAACATGCATTTCCTAAAGGACACAACATCCCTAATATTTACTCAAAGAGTTAAAAACCAGAGACTTCTCGAATGCTAAGTGCACAACTAATTTTGCTTTATACAAAAAAGCTTCTGCAAACATAAATGTAAAAGATAAGCTCCATGCAATCGAGAACTCTGATATTATTGATTTATACAAATAACATAAATTCTCAATGAAAAATTTAAGTCGAAATGGCAAGTTACTAAGAAACGAATTAAATGGTATTTAAGGCCATGTATACCTAGCAAATGAAAACCGTTGCTAAAATCAATGGACAAATATAAGAAATTATTTGACTATATAAAGTACAAGAAATTACATTCAAGTTGGGAACAGGAACTATTTTAACTGCGTTATATTTACTTGGTTTTACAAAAATAAATGCTTAATTAAACGATTTATTTCTCATTTTCATTCACAGTTCCATGAAAATGAACGAACTAAAATTTAAGCATAAAAATTAAATTTTGTTTAAATTATGATGCCGTTTGAAATTATTTTTTCAGTAAAAAAGTTTCATAGGCATTTGTTAAATCAAGTTTGCGAGCTTGAAGTAAACACCAATCCCAATTTATTTAACGGCAAACTGACTATCGATGATCAAACCGCATTTCATTTATAAGGAAAGCAAAATTAGACATGCGGCTCACACGTCTAGTAATTTTGTATATATTGTACCTGACTGGAAATGTCGCCTGCAAAATTTTTATGCAATCACGAAAATGAGATGTTTCTAGATTTCGCGACACCCACATAGATATAGACAATAAAGTTAAAAAATAATTGATTGCGCGGTTGGTGGTAACAATTATTTAAATCAAGTTTGCGAGCCTGAAGTAAACATCAATCCAATTTTATTTAACCAGTCGTCGAACAACATAACAAAACTACTGCCAGCCGCAACGCACTGACGCGTTTCGACCTTCCATGATCATCATCAGGGTACGATGACAAACTAACTAGCGAGGGTCAAGCCGCATTGCATATATATGGAAAGCAAAATTCGATATGCGGCTCTCACCTATAGTAATTTTGCATACATTGTACGGGACCGGAAATGTCGGCTGCACTATTTCTATGCAACAACATCATATGTACAACACATGCTCTAGGCCAATAAACATAAATTATTGTTCGTTTCGAATAATACAATTTCCTTGTTGTTTTACTGGTTTGAATCATACTCGTAACTTCATTTATTTTGCATTATTTTACTATGTATGTCGTATTTGCGATTTTTTAAAACAGACCTGCTTATTTTATCTTAGAAGCTAATCAATATTAGCATGCTCTGTTATTTCATTTCTGCCGTCTTAGAAACGAACATTCCCATCTTTTTATATATTGGAAAAAACATTTTAGTTATATTGACTGGCGCGAATTGATCCTCTAAAATCATTATGCAGATTTAATGGTGTTGGATGGAGCTGTTTGCTTATATAAAATGCACTCTAATCTCATTAACAGCTATTTACACAGGAAATCTCATTATTTGTATTAAGTAGTGGTTAAATTTCATGAAAATGAAGATAATTTCGGTCGGACGCCAGAAGGGCAATAACTGTTTGTGCCAGAATGATTCCTGCTGTTTCTGTCGAAGTAAAAGCTGCCTTAAAACACCAGAAGCCTCGAGTTTGTTGTCACTGCTTAGTTAACCCTCGGTATTAAAGTGGCAATAAAGAAATGTCAGAGAATAAGAAAGGCACGAATGACTAAATTCATCTGGCGCCTTAAATTTAGACTCTTTTCCAATATGTTATTCGTCATTCTTGCATTGAACGATCAAAATGTGGACATGACAGCGACACATATCGCGAGTTACCAACTTGGAAGTTTTTTAAATGTTTGGTTACAAAAAGCGGAGGAATAATTGCGGGGCGTAGCTAATCTTTAGTCAATTTACGTTCTTCAAAATTACCGGATCCTTGTTCAGTATGAAACGGCCTCCCTTACTACTTTTCGCAGTTTCTTCGAAATATTTCGCTACCACTTGCCAATTATCATAAAGCATCACATCATTAGCGAACAAACAATAACGCAATTGAGAGGTTTTGCAAACGAAATTTTATTTACATTTGGAGGTAACTGATGTAGTAACAATAACATCTGTTTAACTAAACGAACATTGGTTGCGCGGGTGGTGATAGCAATTATTATAATCAAGTTTGCGGTCTTGATATAAACACCTGACCCATTAATTACTTTCATATGTCAGTATAAACTAAGAATTGTATAGTGTAGAAAAGGCAATTCATCCAGTAGACCGGTTTCGTCCTTATTGGGAACTCATCAAGTACTGGCCAGAATTTGCCGCGGACAGGATACGAACCTGGGAACGTCTGCTTCGGGATCTGGTGCTCTAACCACTGAGCCATCCTGCCGCACACTACACTGCACACAATTTTCACTTATATACTAACTAATGTAACTTGGTTAGTCAATTTTTCCTTTAGGTGGAGCTCATATGGCATCCATTTAGACCCAAAGTTCCAACTAACCATCCCCAATCTGTTATTACTGAACAGACACAACACTACATGGGGAATTGATATTGAAATGAACATTTATATAATTAAACGAACATTGGTTGCGCGGGTGGTGATAACAATTATTATAATCAATGTTGCGGTCTAGATATAAACATCTGACCCATTAATTATGTACATTTGTCAGTATAAACTAAGTATTGTCATTAGTGTAGAAAAGACAATTCATCCAGTAGAACGGTTTCGTCCTTATTGGGAGCTCATCATGTCCTGTTCGCGGCAAATTCAGGCCAGTACATGAAGAGTTCGCAAAAAGGACGAAACCGGTCTACTGGATGAATTGCCTTTTCTACACTATACAATTCTTAATTTATTCCGTTTCACTAGTTAGGCATGTGTGACATATATGTGAATGTGTGTATAACGAAATTGTATTTACGTAAACGAATATGTCCGGCTGAGTGAACTACCTTCACTGCATGTTAATTTATCTGAGCTGGAGTCATAGACGAACGTTATTTTCAAGTGTGTGTGTGTGTATATATATAAAACGTTCACGCTAAATAAAATTTTATTTTCATTTTTTTAGAAGTTAACTCACATTTTATTACTATGTGAAACCAAGCGATCATAAGTAAAGTCAATAGTTAAGAAAAAGTTAAAGTATTAAGAAATATATCAACCAGAAGTGAAATAATGCCAGGATAAATTATGCAATTATTGGCGTGTAAATAACATACTTAATTGAAAACAAAAGTTGGAACAAATTAAATTGAGACAAGAAATCGTCTAGTAGAAAACAAATCTCAGTAATATTGTTTCTAAAAGTGAAAACTGAGGCTAGATATTTTTTCATAAGTTTTACAAAAATAAAGGAACTACGCCTGTATGTACAACAGATGGCAAGTACTAAACAGTAACTGAATAAATTACGACAGTTCAAAGCGCCACAAAATTAATTAGAAAATGTAAATTAATGAATTAATATACAATAATATCATAGTTGAATAATACTAATCCATTGCTTGAGCAAAATTACTGTTCTGATTCCTGCAGTCTTTGATACCTTGCATTAGTTAGTGCTTAGTTCTAAATGAAACGAGTGATTTTCTTGACGCTGCTATATTCATCGGATTAAATGTTGACCTAATTTGAATAAATCATCAAATAAATCTCGTTGTTATGTTACGACTGCTTATCACTATGCGTCAACAACGAACCGTGTTTAACGTATGCCGGATCTCTACTGAATGACGATCAACATAAGATATAATGAAGTCTCCATGTGTAAAGAAAGCTTTATTTTAAACTCTGCCAACCCTAATTGGGCAGGTCATTTTATCGACTAACCAAATGTATGAAACTCCTCACGGAATTTCGTACATTCCTAATGTGTCTGAGCGTTCAATTTTATGCTTTTGGTTTGTCAATTTCATGCATAAATTAGGGAACTCTCTTAAAAGGTTTTTAAAGAAATTCATTAAATTCAAGTATGTATTAGGTGTTGCGAACCTAGTAACAAATTAGCTCAGTTGTGACCGGAAGGATAAAGCAAAGACCGCATGAACGAAAGGAATAATCTGATGCACATTAGTTCCGTGCTTACTGGTGACGCCCTATGACCACTATATATTTGGGTGACGAATGTGGGATAATAGGACGGTACAATCTCCTAGACGAATGTGTAAACCTATATTAGTGAAGCTAACATCATATAAAGTCTCGAAAATGCGACTTCCACGCTAACTATATATATATATATATATCGTGTCTGTAAAGGATACTAACATTGTGGTTATAGTGGCAGTAACCGATACCAATATTATAATACCGAAAAGTACATGACACTAACACTATGGTTGCCGAGTTTGAATTGAGATATATTTAGCATTGTGGATTATTATATCCTGCCAACCTCTTATAAATTAATAAATAAGCCAGTAGAAACTTAAAGGAATCATATTTTCTATTAGTAGGCATTTATCGGATTGAAGCAATATTGCGTAGACGCAATATACAATCTGAAAGGAACGAATTATGAAATTGCTAAAAGTATGTACATTCACGCAATATTGGAGGCAGAATATTTAGCAAGTGGAAAGTATTTATTAATGGTGCGGTAATAGAACATATATTTTATCATTTTTATGTTACTATATGAAAATGGTATAAACTGTATGATCTTGGAACTTAATTCTGTGTCACTGAGATTAATAACACGAAAATTTCCGACTATTGTCCACTTCAGTAAAAGCCTAAATATCCTGATTTGAACGATATCAATTACCAGATTTAATAAATTTATTTATAATAGATCAGCTAATTTGTCTAAGTCTTTTGTTTGAATCAATTGACGCTTGAAATTAAAAAACATATAGTTGTAACCATAGGATAGAGCCTCATTTATTAACAAACCTGGAGATATTCTACCGCTGTTACAGCCATAATATTATCTTCGAAATATTATATGAATAATGCGAGTAAATACAATAAATAAGCTCATACTGCCTGCAAATAAAATTAAAGTTGGGATTATATTTAACATTAAATACATATTTGGTAAACCAATGCTAGATTTTCGTACTTTAACACATGAATGTTTTATTGAATTTCTTGCGAACACATCGAAAAAATATTGGATTCGAGACGTTAGTATAATTGATGATTAAAATGAAATAAAAAAGCAGAATGGTTGTATACGCATATCGATCAAAAAATATTTACCTACATTAATTTTGATTTCGCTTTGAATACCTGTTTATGTAAAGTAAACTGGTGGCACAACTCACCCTGTTATGTAACGATATCTTTACACTCATTCCCTAAATTGGACAAACAGGCCTCATTTAATAATTGAAGATCAAACCATCTGGGTTCTCATTTTTAAGGATTAATCAAGCGAGTACATTTTTCCTTCGGATTTCCGTGTAATTCAAAATAGATTTACAATAGGGTGCTTGAATATCACATAAGAAATGATAACATAGCTCTAATCATTTTTAACGATACCTTTAAACGGTTTGACTATATAACATATGAATAGCATTTATATTTTATAAACATATATATATATATATATATATATATATATATATATATATATATATATATATATGTTTATTAAGTATAAATGCTATTCATTCATTCAACAAATGCATCGTGATAGAGTTCTTCTTAAAAGATCTCGTTTATATTTTGTTTGAAATAAAACTAATAACGACATTCTTGATATTAGAATTTTACAAAACTTTGACCTCGAATATAAAGCGAGCTCAAAAATATTGATTTGTTTTTTAGTTTTTTTGTAAATTTTGATCATACATCTGCTTTGTTGGTGTCTACATCAGCATCAAAATATTATAAATTTGGCAAAGTTACTGTTCCTGTGATCCTGAGTAGATCAATTTACTTGTAAGAGTATATTTTTTGTTTGGGCACGGTGCTGCCCATCAATTAATATTCGATGTAAGGCTTCGTCTGCATAGATAGATAATATTGTTTTCAAATATGACGGGATTTAGCCATAGGAAATTCATTGGCAATTTTATTAATTATAAAATACCTTTTATGTATTATTACATTTGATGAAATAAATTTTGCTATCTTTTGTTATCTTTGTAATATAGCAATTTTGCGTGGTTTAAGATACGAACTTATAGTTCATTATCCACAACGAAGTTACTCTACTAATGTTAATGTTTGACAGTAATTAATAATGAAATCGTGATATTTATTGTCTGTTAAAATCGCTCAGTTTTGAAATAACTGAGTTTTATTAACTTATGTGTGTTGAGAATTATGATGACTTTTAAGATAAATAAGAAAAAAAAATTTCTCCTATCCGTTCAGTTATGTCATTCATTTTTCATATTTTACCATATTAAAAGATCTTTATCTGGTTAAATCTAATTGTTCTTTGTTTTATTTGATATCCTTTATAAGGATTCTTTACAACATAATTATCTTTATAATTATGTTATAATAATTACTGACTTGACTGGAGGTTTCGATCAGATGCCTGTTTTATGTTTGCCAAGAAGACTTAAAAATGAAATTGGACAAAAATTTCATTTCGAAAATTACTCAGAAGAAAAATAATCCATAATTTGCACTTGCTTTTTACATATGTGCTCAGTGATTAATTATTTTTTTGAAAATTAAGAGCCATTGATTTTTTTTTAAAAATTGGCATTTACACTTGATTTATTATTTCTGCCTATAGAATTAATTTTATTTTCAAATATTTACATGCCTAAGTGCTTTTTTAGCACGCATGTGGTCATGGTGTACTAAAAATTATATAATTATTTAAGGTTATTGCAATTGAAAGTTTTGAAAAACTCTTTTTGTACCCATGCTGTTATAAACGATTATTTTTCTTTAAAATGTATGGAGTTTTTTTAACTATTAGGAAATAATGGGAATTATATTCAAAATATGTGAAATTGTTCTTCGCCATTTACAAAGATAATCAATTTCAAGTTAAATAAGTTACTAATACCAAAAATTGACAGAAAAATTAGTATTTTTAAAAAATTCAATAAGAAATGTAAAGTATTTACTGACAACGTATAAATGATCAGATAAGCTAAACTGATCAAATTAAATTACAATTATTAACCAAGAACTGCTTATGTCAATTTTTAATTCTAACCTACCTTTACAATAATATAATTTGCGAAGTCTCATTAATAGTGGAGAAAGGGAAATTCACCCAGTACACCAGTTTCCTCCTTATTGGGAAGTCATCACGTACTGGCTGTAGGTTGTCGTGACAGGCTCGAACCTAGGCACATCTTTTTCGGAATCTGGTACGCTACGTCAGGTGTTTATATTAAGCTTGCCAACTTGATTATAGTAAATGCTATCACTGCCCGCGCAAACTATGTTCGTTTAATTAGATAAATGTTCATTTCAATACCACTTCCCCGTCTAGTGTGGTATCTGTTTAGTATTGACAGATTAGAAATGGCTAGTTGGAACTTTGGATTCAAATGGATGCCAAAAGAGCTCCATCTAAAAGAAAAAATAACCGAGTTAAATTAGTCCGTATATGACTGAAAATTGTGCGTAGTGTAGTGTACGGCAGGGTGGCTCAGTGGTTAGAGCACCAGATTCCGAAGCAGACGTGCCCAGATTCAAGCTCTCTCGAGCAGATTCTGGAGAGTACGTGGTGAGTTCTCAATAAGGACGAAACCGGTCTACCGGATGAATTGCCTTTACTACACTATACAATTCTAAGTTTATACTGACAAACGTAAGCAATTAATGGGTCAGGTTTTATATCACGTTCGCAACCTTGATTATAATAATTATTATCACCGCCCGTGCAACCAATGCTCGTTTGATTGTAACAAGTTACATCAGATAGATCCAGAAGAATAAAATAAAGTCAGCATTAACAAAATTTATTCTCTCATGTACACATTTATTTCGTGCTTATTTTTCACTCATCAGTTGGAGCCGGCACTACGTCATATATCCACAATATATTTGGTCAAGTAATGTGGGACAAATGGATGGTAAAATTTTATTTACGACTGTGTATTGGCGTAGAACTGGATTCATCGTCATATAGAGATTTCGAAAATGCAACTTCAAAGGCCAACTCACTACATATAGTATGTATGGAGATTGAAAAGTGTTATCAATGACGTAAATTGTATCAAAAGAATGTCTTTCAAATTACCGAGGCTATATCGAGTAGCAATCAAATATACTTTGAGGTAGGCTAAATTTTACCAAAATCAAAAATTAAAACTAATTTATAAAACTTATTAATCCAGCAAATAAACACGATCTAGTCTCGGTCAACATCGGTTGTCAGACGTCGTTTAACTCATGTAATCGTAAAATGATATATATATATATATATATATATATATATATATATATATATATATATATATATATATATTCATTGTACCCTTTTTATGTGCAAAAACAAAAAGAAATTTTATCAGATATATATATATATATATATATATATATATTCAGACGTCGTTTAACCTATATAATCGTGAAATGATATAAATATATGTATTTCCTTTCTTTTGTAATGCGAGCTTTAATATAATACCTTCCTATGTGCAAAAACAAAAGAAGGAATAGATGCAAGAAAATTTCTTCTCTATTACCTCCTTAAGTATCTACTAATGAACATATCTTTATATATAAATTGGAAGGCAAACAAGATAGAAATATGTAAACAGAGAGAGTAGGAAAACGAAACCAATCACATCCAAGTCAAGCTCAATTCCTGATCATTCTTCTGCTTGCATAAATCCGGCTGCAATTTGTTTGTCCATAAGGCTTCGTATGTGGCTAGCTCCCTTTTGTTATAGCATTTAGTAATTATTTTGAATGCTACGTCTGAAGAACATACGTACGATGTTTCGACGATATGTTGTGCAATTGAAGACGTGTATTCACCATTTGATTCAAAACAGGCATTTAAGTTATAATGTTCTCTCATTCGAATAATTAACCTTCTGTTAAATACTGTTTGTTGCGAAGATCTAATATATATGCTAGTATCTATTAGGTGTTGCGAACTGTCTGGTCGATCGGCCTACTTAAGAGGATTGACAACTTGCGCATCTATATTCGTAAATGATATATGATATCGACATTAAGGACTGTTTCTCTTTGATTGTTGGTAAAGGCAAGTGTGTCACCCTAAATAGCACTCGTAGATTAGCTGCATTAAATGTGTGTGTTAATGCTGCTCCAACTTTTTTTTGTGCCATTCAGGAAACTGCATCCCCCTTAAATGGGATCTTTAGGTAGACTGTTTCCTTTTCTGGCTCGTAATACGTCATTTCTGTTTCGATTTAATTGATGAGGCCAGTGCACAGAAGCTCAAGCTAGTTGGATCATCTACACAAACAATGTACGGATTACCAAAAACACAAAAAATGTTGTCCTATAAGGCCAATTTATTCAATGGTAAATTTTCCATTCCATGCACTAGCTAAATAGCTAGTTCGTTTTCTTGAACCATTACGTAAACTACTAGGTAATTATTCGGTTGCCGATTCGTTTGATTTTTTTAACAGAATTCAAGATATAAATGTTAAATACAAGATTATGGTATCTTTTGATGTTACGTCTTTGTTTACAAATTTTCCAATTGATGAAACCATTTACATTATACTCAAAGTGGTAGAACAAGACAAATTACCATCGCCAGTGCCAGGTCACACTCTACTCAAACTCACCTTATTATACAGGAAAGACGTACGGTGTCGTTTTAATGGAAGCATCTATAAACAGACTGATGGTGTGGCAATGGGAAGCCCCTTATCTCCAGTGTTGCCTGAGATTTTTATGGCACCTAGAGAGCAAATCATTTAAGAGTGACATAAGAAAATGTGCTCAATATATACGGTACCTGGATAATATATTTCTTGTCCATAAGAACAGGTCGCAATCACGAACACTGCTTCAAAGTTTCAACGAAGCACATAAGAATATCGGCTTCACGTTAGAACACGAGAAAGTTGATCGTCTGCCATTCCTAGATGTACTATTAAAGAAAGAATCTAATGGTAAATTAAACAGAACAATTTACCATAAAATAATATGGTCTGCACAGTATTTGCATTACAGCAGTTTTGTGCCATTTCAATATAAATTATCAACAGTTCGTGGCTGCTTTTCAAGAATTGACAGGTTGGTTAGTCAAGATTCTAAAGAAAATGAATATAATAAAGCAATTAACGATTTAATGTCTAATGGCTATCCCAGACAAATAACTGAATCAAAAAAATTATCTACATAAACATCCCATTTAAGGGGGATTCAGTTTCCTGAATGGCCCAAAAGAAAGTTGAAGCAGCATTAACACACACATTTAATGCCGCTAAACTATGAGTGTTATTTAGGGTAACACAATCGCCTGTACCAGCAATCAAAGAGAAGCAGCCGTTAATGTCGATATTAAATATTATTTAACAATATACATGCGCAAGTTTTTGATCAACTTGCGTAGGCCGATCGACCAGACGGTTAATTACTCGAAAGGGAGAACATTGCAACTTAAACGCCTGTTTTGAATCAAATGGTGAATACACGTCTGCAATTGCGCAACATATCGTCGAAACATCGCACGTATGTTCTTCAGACGTAGCATTCAAAACAATTACTAAATGCTATAACAAAAGGGAGCTAGCCACATACGAAGCCTTATGGACAAACAAATTGCAGCCGGATTTATGCAAGCAGAAGAAGCATGAACAGCATTGAGCTTGAACTGGATGTGGATTGGTTTCCGTTTTTCACAATCTCTCTATGTTCACATTTTTCTATCTTGTTTTGCTTTCCAATTTATATATAAAGATATGTTCATTAGTAGATACTTGAGGAGATAATGAGAAAGATTCGTTTCGTGCATCTGATAAAATTTCTTTTTGTTTTTGCACATAGGAAGGGTACAATGAATTTTATTAAGGCTCGTATTCCAAAAGAGTATATATATTATATATATATCACGCTATATATATATATATATATATATATATATATATATGCATATGATTGTATATATACGTGGATATAGGGTGACCACGGTATATATCATATATATATTGATAGTTTCTAATTTCACCATTTTTTAAAATGTAAGAACAAAACAACGTACTCCATGGAATAACATTTATTAATAAATCTTATTTCTACCAGTATCTACAGCCATTGTTCTGGATTCGTTAGTATATTCGTTCATCCAATCCCACTGTACAATCTCCCCAGATAGTAACGCTTAGTGTTCCCTTTGGAGGTGATCTTCCAGCGGAAATCTTCAAACGAAAAGTAATTCGAGCGACAAAAGCACAGTTTCCATCAATACAGGTGAGAGTGGTGTTCAACACAACAAAACTGATGCGCACGAATGAAAAAGATAGCCTCTCTGTGACGTCAACACTTTTGCCTGTATACAAGTTTCAATGTACCAGCAACGCTCAGTACATTGGCAGATCAAAAAAGAGGCTCGAAACTAGAATAAATCAGCATCTCCCTCAAAAACTATTAAAGAGGGGTGCAGCTCCTGCACAAAAATCAGCAATTTGGGAACATGTACTACTCACAGGTCATGCTGTTAGTAGTAACAATTTTTCAGTTCTCTACAAGGCAAAAACAGAGAAAATGCTTCTGGCTTTTGAAGCTATTGCAATTAATAAGCTGAAGCCCTGCTTAAACGTGCAGAAAATAATTCAAAAAGAAATTAAATTGGACTGGAACAAAGACATAACCGACATGCTTTTATTAATAGCCAACGCTTCGCAAAATACGACACAAACATCAATTACGGACGCAATGACAATGAAAGCGATGACACACCAAAGGACGTTACGCAAAAGGAGTGGTCCAAATTGCGCAAAAGCAGTGGTCCAAATTGCACAAAGCAAAGGCTAGCATAACGAAGAGGAGATTGGTTACAACACATGTACAGTGGGATTGTATGAACGAATATACTAACGAATCCAGAACAATGGCTGTAGATACTGGTAGAAATAAGATTTATTAATAAATGTTATTCCATGGAGTACGTTGTTTTGTTCTTATATATATATATATATATATATATATATATATATATATATATATATATATATATATATTGTACCAAATTCGAAGAAACTCCATGAAATATAATAATGGAGCTGGCTTATCCTCCAAAAAGGAGTCAGCCGTAGTAGTAGTATATATATATATATATATATATATATATATATATATATATATATATATATATATATATATATATATATATATATATATATATATATAAAGTGTACATTGGATAATTTTAAAATTGATATAGGTTTCGTGTCGGAAATTAAAATTCACAAAGCTACGAGAGTTATAAAACTGGTGCACCATCTTTATTGATGGTTTTATCTTCGTTTCCAATAGTATTTTCACAATCCGACGATTTGAAGTTTGTTTATCTGAATAAGGCCCTGTAAACAGCTTACTTTGTGCGGTTCGCTTAAAGATGTCCGGCAAAATGAATGCTAGAAATTTTAATCAACTTTGCTTTTCATTGTATCTGCATATGCTCCGGATAATTTCAGCCTAGGCAACATAAAGGAAGCTTTCTACTCCGACCTAACTTTACTTATAATGAGGTCGAGAAGTTAAGTTTTATTCTTAATTGTGGGTAGCATGAGTGCTAAAGTTAGGCGCTTGAGTAACGCAGAGTTTCAACTAGGTGGTGGATAAATTTTATATTCATTGTGCAATGATAATGATGAAAGACTGTTGGATATATACGCGTAACACAGATTATACATGAAGGGCACAATCTTCAGACGCAGTGTGAGGCTTTTTGTCGCATGACATCCACTAACCTGTGGACATCTGTGAACTAGAATATATTATGTAGCAATTAGTGCTAAATGGCGTAGTTGCATCCGTATGTCGACTCGGACTATGCTTTTAAACGTTATACATTTTCAGTCACATACTCCGGAAAGCTTATTAAGAATGAATCTTAAATAGATGAGAGAAAACTCGAATAGTTATCTTTCCAACAAATATATGAAGGCAAAACACTGAAAACTTAAAAAAGCAGATTATCTGAAATATGGGAGCAACCAATCTATTATTTCTATTTTAAATTTCATATTTGCCTTGCTTTTAACTATATATATATATATATATATATATATATATATATATATAGTATATATATATATATATATATATATATATATATATATATATATATAGAGGTATATATATATATATATATATATGGTATATAATATTAGAAGAAAGAACACACTAATAACAAAGTGGATAGCCATTTATTTCGTGAATACTAATCATCGCTTTACAATCATGCCATATATTTATACATTTTGCTTCTCAATTGATTATGTCAGTGGAAAATGAATGTGACTCTGCTTTTACTTCTGTTTCTTGTTTTGGCTAGTTGGTAAGTGTAGTGTTTGTGTTTGTGTGTATGCGTGTTTGCATGTAATGGTCATTCTCGCAGTGTTGCAAAGTGATGTCTGAGATCTGGTCATTATTGTTTTGATGGCTTGAGAATTAACCATTTATAGGCCAGTCGATAAGAATATCATGTTGATAAAACTTTTGAATATTAAGGTCAGGTGTTTGTTGTTTAATATAAATTATATTATTAATGTGTTCTTTCTTCCTAATTATAAATATACTGTGTAACATTAAAAGGCATGGACATTATAAAGATATATATATATATATATATATATATATATATATATATATATATATATATATATTTATAATATCCATTCCTTTTTAATTTAACACAGTATTCTTATAATTAGGAAAACACAAATAACAAAGTGGATAAAGGCCATTTATTTCGTGAATACTAATCATCTCTTATACAATCCTACATATTTATACATTTTGGGTTTTCAATTGATTATGCTAGTGGTAACAAATCTGACTCGTTTTTACTGTTGTTTCTTGTTTTGGCTAGTTGGTGAGTGTGTATGCGTTTGTGTTTGTGTGTATGCGTGTTTGCATGTAAAGGTCATTCTCGCAGTATTGCAAAGTGATGTCTGAGATCTGGTCATTATTGTTTTGATAGCTTGAGAATTAACCATTTGTGCACATTGTTCACTGTTACATATACAAGTGCTATTTTTCCCAGTATAGTTGATCGTTTCACCTTTTTGCGCAAAGTTGTCGTTTTCACATGGTAACAGCGCCAGTGTGGATTGCAGTGTTGAACGCTCACATTGTTTGGAGACTCCTGTCATCGTATGCGCCTCTGTTATTTCCACTTCAGTTTGTTGCCAATCCGATTGTATGTTTGTCGATTCTAGTCAAGGGCCTGTTTGTTCTTGGCTGGATACTAGTAGATTGTTGTTGAGTTTTGTTATTCTTGGCCAGTCTATAAGAATATCATTTTGATGAAACTTTTGAATATTAAGGTCAGGTGCTTGTTGTTTTAACACTGCAATCCACACTGGCGATGTTACCATGTGAAAACGACAACTTTGCGCAACAAGGTGAAACGATCAACTATACTGGGAAAATAGCACTTGTATATGTAACAGTGAACAATGCGCACAAATGG
>JAQBSW010006223.1:0-50425 GCA_029291075.1 Eudiplozoon nipponicum
CACGCAAATTCCAGACATATTTGAAGAACTCTTAATAAAGATGAAACTGTTCTATTGGATATATATATATATTTATATATCGGTCTGTGTGTATAGATCGACTATGTTCAGGGTCATTTTATTCGTGTATGTTCAGAACACTATTTTCTGTTTATCAGGCATGTTTATTGATGTGCCTAAAGTTAGATTACGAATATTTATCATTTTCGTCAATTTAGTCATTTTTATAAAACAATCTTTTATCGTTTGTTTAAATAATTATTAACATGATGGCGAGCTTGAAATTTTTTATTGGAATTGTTTGTGGAGAGAGCTTTTGATTGAACGATGTGATTGACACCAAAAGACTATTTGATTATAAAGAATTTTATTTTCAATAAATAACTGATTGCGCTATCATGTGAATTTTGTTCTTACTTTGTTCATCTCGAAATAAAAAAGACAGGGTAGTTTTCTGCGCTATACACTGGCGCACATTATGGGAAACAGTTAATTTTGAAAACAATCCAATTTTATTGTATGTGATGTATTAAATTATAAAAGAACTATCAATAATCAGAAAGCATTGAATGTGTAATTTTTAAGACATACCAAGCTGACAAACTAAGAGGTGCAAGTATGTATTAGGTGTTGCGAACCCAGTAACAAATTAGTTCAGTTGTGACCAGAAGGATAAACCAAAGGCAGCATGAACGGAAAGTATAATCTCATGCACATTCGTTTCGTGCTTACTGGGTACTCATCAGTAGGAGCCGGTATTAGGCCCTTTAACCACTATATATTTTGGTCAAGAATGTTGGATAATAGGACGGTACAATCTCCGAGACGAATGTGTAAACCTGCAATAGTGAAGCTAATTGATATCCATCATGTTGGTACCATGTTCCGACTCGGAAACCATAGTGTTAGTACCATGTACCTTTTCGGTACAATAATGTTGGTATCGGTTCGCAACACAATACATACATGCATATATATTAGTTCTCCGCAAAAAACAGTATTTAGCTGTTATATATTGAATTGAATGATGTCATGCTTACCGCGAAATATGATAACTGATATCGATCAAGGCCAGAGTGCATGGATTTACTGGAGTAACAGGTGTTCAAAAATTGTTGTAATTCTCAATTTGGGTGAACTATAGCCTAAATTGATATCCATCAGGTTGGTATCATGTACTGACTCGGTAACCATAGTGTTAGTACCATGTAACTTTTCGGTATAATAATGTTGGTATCGGTTACTAACACAATAGCCATAGTGTTAGTATCCTTTACACACTTGGTATATATATTATAGAGAGTGAGTTAGCGTTGAAGTCGCATTGTCGTAGACTATACGATGTTAGCTTCACTATTGCAGGTTTACACATTCGTCTAGGAGATTGTACTGCCCTATTATCCCACACTCTTGACCAAAATATATAGTGGGTGAAGAGCGTAATACCGGCTCCTACTGATGAGTCGCCAGTAAGCACGAAACGAATGTGCATGAGATTATACTTTCCGTTCATGCTGCCTTTGGCTTATCCTTCTGGTCACAACTGAACTAATTTGTTACTAGGTTCGCAACACCTAATACATACTTGAATATATAATAGTTCTCCACAACAAACAGTATTTAAGCTGAGGTGTTTAACACTACTGAAATAATTTGTGTGTGCATAGATATTTAAATTGTGCTAGATCTAAATCATTTTAATTTTTTCAAGTACAAATAACTTGATCAAATTTAAAATGGAATGTTAAAGCGTTTAATTTATTAACATTGTAAGTTCCAGTTATCAGTGAATTAGTCACTAATTTTGTGCTTACAACATTCCTTTGACAACTAACTGCTTCAAAATTTTGTGATAAACTATTTTGGTGATTCGTCGGAATATCCAATTGCCGATATTTTAAGTTTATCAGACAGTTCATTAGATTGTTATGATGCACTTTTGGACGAGTTTAAGCTTTTCAGAGTAAGGTTACAACGGAATTTTCAATATCAGATAAGTTATTTAGAAATATAGGATAAGGGGTTCCTGCCTGCCATTGCATCGCCCGCGCCGTCCCCATCAATCATCGCAGCGACCGCTCGGTTCTATGCCACCATCAAACCGAGCGCACCGTTACGGCCATTCATCACATTGTCAGCAAAGAAATAAAAGAAGATCAATTTACAGCAAATCAATCAGTCTCCCACAGTCAGACAGGAGTCCCCCAGCGGTGAGTCCTAATAACTTATGTGTAAATAATTGTATGTGGGGTCACAGAACAAAAAAATTGCCTCAGAATAAGTCAAGATGGTCGTTCCAGATCCACTCTTGCCGGTCGCGTTCGTGGTAGATGCAGGAGCTGCAATATCATTAGTAACGCCAAATTTTACAGATCCGATGTAAAGGTAAAAGCTACAGCCAAACGTTCCTTGTTAGACCCAGTCACGAATTCAATTGCGCGTACCTTTGTAGGTATTGACGATCACCTGTTTATTTACTCAAGAGTAATAGCTCGTTCGAATCCGCTGACACACAAGTACATGAAATGTATATATTGAAATATCAAATCCTATCAATACAGCTAGGTTAACTGCACAGCATTATATAGCAACAAAAGACCCACCAGTCTATGCTTGAGCTCTAACCTTAGATTAGAAAAAGTTACATAGTCGCCAATAACACTCAGAATTTACAGGGCGGTATTAGTCGTTCTAGTCCTGGTCCATGATCATTGCCAATTCAAATACAAGCCAATGAACACGTCGGTGACAGGAGATTATGTAGTGATTATCGAGCCTCCAATAAAGTTAGTTCCGATTCGTTATCCAATAAATAACACCAAATATTTTTTGAAATTTGATTGCGGAGTGCCCGCTTCATATTTTCCAATGCCGCGTTTTGCGTACGGGGGTTGTAGCTTTGCACCGAAAGTTTCACAAAGATTCGATTGAACATAATTTCCAATACCGTTTTGTCTTCGATCGGGCTGAGTTTGTATTCGTCCCAATGTAAATGCGGTTCTTTCGAATTTTTGTTTACTGGCAACGTCTCGGAACGAAAATCTCCATTCCATCTTCAGGCCAATTACCACACATATAAACAGCACAGTACTCACAATACCAGATTTAAGCAAATGTAGTAATCTCGTTCCGAAACGGTTCTATTTATTTTTTTTCTTCTCACCACTGGTTTCAAACATAGAATTTGTCTATATAGATAGACTTATCCGTAGATAGATAGGCTAATTCGATATATACAAAATATATATACATATACGTACATTAATCTTTTTATATATTACCATTTACAGATATATATTTAAATATATTTAAGGTAGTATAAATATTGGAATAACAAATAAATAATTAACTAGGAGGGAGAATAAAAGAAAACAATTAATATATATATATATATATATATATATATATATATAAAAGACATTTAACTCACACTGTTGCTTATATTTATATATATGTATTTATACATATTTATATGTATTTTGTAGATTTTTATAATGTATGAAAAGATAAATAAACAATTTGATTAAATGATCAAATAAACAGGAAGAAAACAGGAAAAATAATAATTTATTATATATATCTATTTTTATATATAGAATTAGAGATATTGGGCTCACACAGTTGCTTATATTTATATGTATATTTTTTATACGTATTGATATGTATTTTAAATATTGATATAAGGTGTGACCAGCGTAATAAACATATAATAATAATAATAAATATTCATGGTTAACAGCTACCAATTGTCCTTATATATGGTACATATATTCTCAGTAATCATTTTATACATTAACATTTACATAACTATATATATATATATATATATATATATATATATATATATATATATATATATATATATATTAGGCAGGATAAATATTGGAATAATAGACAAATAATTATATTACATAATTTAAATAGGAGAGAAAAAGAAAAAAGAGAATAATTTATTATAAATATATATATATATATATATATATATATATATATATATATATATATATATATATATAATTATATTTAGGATTAGAGATATTGGTCTTACACTATTGCTTATATTTATATGTATGTTTTTGATTATATTGATATATATTTTATATATTTATGTAAGGTGTGACTAACGCAATAAATAAATAAGAATCATAGAAAATATTCATAGTTAACAGCAATATATACATATATATGTAGATTGGTATAGATATTGGAAAATAAATAAATAATTTGATTAAATAATTAAATGGGAGGAGAAGAAAAGAAAAAAAGGAAAAATAATTTACTATAAATATATATATATAAATAAATATATATAATAAATATATATATATATATATAGAAATATATATATATTAGACTCACACTGTTGCTTATATTTATATATATTTGCCCTTATTGATATGTATTTTATATTGATGTAAGGTGCTGACTAACGTAATAAGTAAATAATAATAATATGCAAAGTATTCATGGTTAACAGCTACATTGTCCTTCTATATATATATATATATATATATATATATATATATATATATATATATATAAGAATAATTTTAAATATTATATTACATATATATGTATATAGGTATAAGGATTTATTTTAGTCATATGAGCATATATTCTTATGCAATTATTTCTAGGAGTTGCTTAACTTCGCATTGTGCTTACTATTAGTTTTGAAAACCATTAGTTTGTCCATACTCTCTCTTCTTTTCTCTCTTTATTTTTTACCTAAGCGTCGCTATGACATTCACACTCTTTCCATCTAGGTGACTTTCTGCGCCATATTTGAACTAACTTGTTACTACGTGCGCAATACCTCATACGCCATTGTATACATTAGAGTTTCCGGCTTAAAATAAAATTTAAGTATTTGACAGTCAGTTTTTGTTTTATCAGTTTTGAATTTTGATTACCGTGACATAGTAACAGTACAGTTATAACAAAAATTAAAGGTTCTATACTTCTCTCTCCCCTACACTATTCTGCACACGAGATGAGATTATGTATATCGGGGATTTGAGATAGCTAATATTATACTGAGGAAAGGATTGGCCTGCTAATTACAAATATTTGTATATATATATATAGATTAAGTTGTTGGGTGAGGGCATTCATGTGCGCTAGACATAGGCATATATTGATTTTAGTTACTGAGAAAAATTCTATCTTTAAAACCATTGGTGAGTCAGAATAATAAAATATAAATAGAATGGTTTCGGAACGAAGTTACCACATTTGCTTAAATTTGTTGTTGTGAGTATTTTGCTGTGGAGTATAAGTGAGACTAATTGGCCTGAAGATGGAAGTGGGATTCACCTTCCGAAACGTTGCCAGTAAACAAAGATGTGATAGAACCGCATTTACATTGGAACGAATACAAACTCAGCCCGATCGAAGACAAAATGGTAAAGGAAATTGTGATCAATCGGATCTTTGTGAAAGTGTCGGTGCAAAGCTACAACCCGCGTACGCAAAACGCGACATTGGAAAATAACACCAAAGCTATTATTGACGAAATAAGCCAACGCAAATGGTTTACAGTTATTGATATTAAGTAAGTTTATCAAGGGATTCCTCTCGATGAAGACAACATCGCTAAAACAGCTGCCATTACTCCTCCTGAGTTATTTGAATATACGCGTATGCACTTTGATCTGTACAATGCATCCAAGGTATTTCACAGATTTATGAACGAGGTTCTATAGAAACTTGCACGTACCCATGCTTACGTCGACGATGTGATAAAAGCCTCGGACGAATTTGAACAGCATTTAATATGCATCAAAGAGACCTTCGCTCGTATTGATAAATTAAGTCTAGTGTTAAACATGGAAAAATGCGTATGGGCAAAAAAAGCAAGTGAAATTGCTCAAGTACTCGATTAGAAATGCCATTATAAATAATCTAGAAGACAAAATCGAGGTTATTAGCAAGTTTACCTCACTGAAGTATACGAATGAATTGCGTCGCTTTTTGGCATTTATAATCATTGCAGGACATTTATTCCGATGATGAAGCAACTAAAAGCAAAACTGAAAAGACATATCCAAGGGCGGAAGTCGACTTATTCCAACTCACGTCTGCGCTAGGACGAAAACGACAGGCTAATGCTCGAAATGATAAAAGAGCTAATCTATTTAATCAAGGTTACGATCCTGATATAAAAACCTGATCCATTATGTACATACATTTGTCAGTATAAACTACGTATTGTATAATGTAGAAGAGGCAATTCATCCAGTAGACTGGCCCGAATGCTAACTTGGCCATAATGGTGTTGTGGAGAGGTTTAGTTTGCCTCATTTCTGTGAGTTATCCTGATAAATTTACTCATAGTAGCAATGTTTTCCTTCTCTCTCTACCCCTCTTCCTCTCTCGTAAATCTCAATAATAATTTATCTAAATTCACTTATATACTTTTTTTCACTCCTTATGGTTATATGGCAGTGAAACATTAGTCACTTGACTTTTGTGTGGCTGGAAATGATGATGAGACTGGCTTCGTCCTTATTGAGAATTCATCACGTACTTTCCAGAATTTACCGCGGACAGGGCTCAAAACTGAGCACGACACACAATTTACAGTTATATACTATCTAACTTTACTTGGTTAGCCTTTTATTTATACTGAGCCTATATGGCATACGTTTGGACCTCTCTCTCTCCATTCCTAAATTATTATTATTTTTTAAAGTTAATATTTTGCGGTGTGAAAAATCGGATCTTTGTGTAACTGCCCGTGTACAGCTATTACCCGCGTACGCAAAACGCGGCATTGAGAGTAACAAATTTCTTGTTTTTTTCCGTTACGCTTCTCATGGTTATACGGCCGTGAAACATTTGTTACTATTGGATTTTATATGGCTTTGCATGGTGACGATGATCATCATCATGGAAACAAAAACACATGCAGAGCCACAAAGACACATAAAATTCTTCAATTTATATTTTGTTAAAATAAAAATTACTCCGGTTTATATAACTGCGAGAAGACGATTTCGCATTAGAAAACTTTCGCAATGCGCGTTTTCCATAAATATCATGACCTGAAAAATATCAAATCCACCTATGTCGTCAATGTTAAAGATATACGAACTTCACATTTTTAACCAAATACGATTTATTATCCTCTAGTCACATTTCCTGAAGGATTTCTTTTGCTTACAGAACGATTTTTTGTGCGTTGAATACTAATTTAAATAATATAACAAATTTTCTTTTCATTAGTTTTTCAGATTATGTGCTTATAGTTCTATTTGACAGATTTATGATGATTGGTCTAGGTCGAGCGATGCACATAACGAATTAGGCGACCATCTATCATTCAATAATGCCATGAAGTTGTAATACATCCCCGTTAATACAATCCTTCGGTAAATTAAACAAGAAATTCTTCTCATGCTTAACATTCCAACTGATAACCTCACAATCGGAAAAAAACATCTCGGGTTATACAATTAAACAATCATTCATTGCGCGGGTGGTTGTAACAATTGTTAAAATCAAGTTTGCGAGTTTGAAATAACCACCAATCCAATTGTATTTAACCAGTCGTTGAACAACATAGCAAAACTAGTACGTGCGACATACCGTAGTTTCGCTGTTATTCGACGACTGGTTAAACACAATGGGATCGGTGTTTACTTCAAGCTCACAACCTTGATTTAAAGAACATGTCGAGTTTTTTGCACTTGCCAATAACAGCTCCAATTAAGCCAATGTCTTCAATTTATTATTCTTCAAACGAAGCTCTGACATAAACCTGGCATACACTGTACATTGCCCAAAGTTGCTTTTACAGTTTAATTAAGATTATCAACCCTGATTTTTAATACACAACCTTCTTTACAAACATATTTAAGCAACTATTCAAAGCGAAATTAATTTTTTTTAATGTACCGCGTTTACGCAATATTAACACAAAACCTCAGAACGTTCTCAGGAGATAGAGGACTTTGATAAATAAAGAGCGGAAATATGGAACAACTTAAGCCTAAAGCAAAATTTTACCTGCTCTATTCTTTTGTGCTGGCCCTCAGAGAAAAAAAGAATCTTGCACATTTGTTCATACTTTAATTGTGTGGTATCAAAACAACAGTTGAAAATTGTTCCTACCGACTAGATTTAAAATGCCCCTGTGATTTAAAACTTGTTTAAATGTTTGTGCCACGCATTTTACACCGCTTTATGACAACAATATGCACAGATGTGCTATTTATAATTTCATTGCTAATAAATATTTATCAAATACCATATAATACGATATAACTTCTTTTGAAACATTTACATTATCACCATTGTCTTCCGGGAAGACACCGGCAGATTTGGCCCACGAACACCACTCTTCATTAGGTGGATATGCAACACCATGAACTTTGAATCCCGCTAAGGCGCGCGCAATAAATTTCCCAGGATCTTGGCCATATTCCAGTCGAAAAGAACTATTAAGAACGCTATCAAAGCCCGGATTGTACAAAATATTTATCAAACCATGAACGATATCCAAAAGACTAAAAGTTCTATAAAGATCAAAAGAGAAATAAATATTCGTTAAAATATATATGTTAATACGCGTTTTGATTTTCAGGTTTTTAGAAGAAAAAAGTTAAGTTTATATCTTGAGTAAAATTAAATAATACCATCGTCTTATTCACCCAATAGAAAAATAAGCAAAACTAACAGTTAAATACAATTTGCAATAAATCTTATGTTTGTTTAAATAAAAGATAGAACGAAAAATTTAATGTAAAGTATAATTTGTCATAATAGCATAATTGACTCAGTGTTCAAAACAAATTCGTACAATGTACTTCGCTGTTTATATATCTGACGTAAAAATATTTGATGGATAAGCATATGTTCATGCACATACATGCATGCCTATATATATATATATATATATATATATATATATATATATATATATATATATTGCCAGTATAAGCAAAGGCATTTCATCGAGTAGATCAGTTTCGCCCTTATTGGAAACTCTTCAAGTACTGTCAAGAATTTGCAAGTGGAAGGGACTCGAACAGGGGCACGTACAGCTTCAGAGATTGGACCCTATCCATTGCACTACACTGTGTACCAACCTGTTTCTAGTTAGCCTTTTATTTAGGTGAACAAATTCTAGATCTCCTAATACCTGATCATCAACATTTCCAGCCACACAAAAGTCAAGTGACTAATGTTTCACTGCCATATAACCATAAGGAGTGAAAAAAAGTATATAAGTGAATTTAGATAAATTATTATTGAGATTTACGAGAGAGGGAGAGGGGTAGAGAGAGGAAAACCTTGTTAATATGAGTAAATTTATCAGGATAACTCACAGAAATGAGGCAGACTAAACCTCTCCACAACATCATTATGGCCAAGTTAGCATTCGGGCAAGGCGACATCAGCAACACAGCTTCCTTGCAGATTTCACCGTATCACGTCATAAACAAACCGAACCTCGCAGCTAACTTTGCCCTACTAAGGAAAGAAAGTTACGAAGATGATTCTACTATACATCTGCAACAAGATCGCCACTGAGCTCGATTCGCTGCCATATCGCTAAAGGTTTCTAACCAAGAACTGTGATGTGCACGAGGACCCCATCCCGGCAGACGAGTGGATCCTATACTACCCAATTTGGATGTAAGTGACTTTAATTGTTTCTGCCATGTCAAAATCTGCCCACCTTGTTTCTTACGCCAATTTGGTGCTGGATGAGAGAACAGAGCTCTATTGGGCAATCGGAATGAGGGCATACGCAAAACGTGACCGAGCCAACGAAGTTGATGGAGCCTTATTTGCTTTTCTAAAGACGAGCACTTATTGTCAGATCCAAAAATACGTCTACGGATGTCAACGTTAGTTATTCGTTGTTGGTAACCAACATGTGCTATACTTCTCAAACAACGATGATCGAATGCCTGTAAGCGTCTCAGATCATCAACTCTAAGAGGCCAAGTTTCACTAGCGTATAGTAAGACTGCGCGTACAGATGCATTGTAAACACGACCTTTAAGGCAAAGTGAAATATTCGCGTTTCTCCATAAATGACGAAGGTTCGAGAAAGCTACTCTAGCTTTCGCGATCCGTATTCTCACCTCATCGGACATATTGCCTACGTTATTGATAGAGCTCCCAAGATATGTAAACCTGTCGACTATGTCAAGATCTTCATTCTGCAGTCGCAACGTTGGAGTGAGTGGTGGGTGATCCTGTAACAGTATCTTACATTTAGAGGATGCGAATTTCATACCGAAAGACGGAACAACGTTTGCTAATCTATTTAAGGTGGTCTGGGCAGCATGCTGATTGTCGAATAATAGTACGATATCGTCCGCATAGTCAAGATCGACTAGTTTATCTCCCGGGAGAACTTCAACTCCAGCGTCCTGAATGTGTGAGAGAGTGTTGTTCATAATAGCATCGATTAAAAAATGAAACCAAAATGGGGAAAGTGGACAACCTTGACGAACACCACTGCTGGTTGTAAAATTATGGGTTAATTCGTTGTAAACCTTAACGCGACCAGAAGTATTTGTGTAGAGAGCTCGTATAATATTAACAAATTTAGTGGGCACACCGCTTTTCGACAAGATATGGAATAAAACATTGCGATCCACCGAATCAAATGCACCCTTCAAGTCTAAAAAGACGAGTATTGTGGGACGGTGATATAAATGTCTCTGTTCGAGAACTTAAATTATTAAAAATATTATCTATACAACCTCGTCCTGCGCGGAATCCGGCCTGTTCTTCTCTTGTTTCTGATTAACGTGAAGCGCTAAGACGACGTAGGATAATCGAAGCAAATAACCTTGATACGACCGGAGTCAAACTTATACCACGATGGTTATCGCACGAATTACGATTGCCTTTTTTGAAGATGGGAATGATGGTCGACTCATTCCAGTCAAGTGGTACGGTTTCCTCATTCCATATAGTATGAAAAAGTTTGGTCAACGCTCCTGAAATTATATCGCCACCATCCTTAAACAATCCCGGAAGCAGATCATCGGGGCCGGCGGCTTTGCGGCGCGTACTTCTAACTCGGATGGTTCTTCGGGACTAAAATTCCACACTGTTGATGCAGACATGCTTTCGGGAAGTGAAACTGACGTGGGTGGCCAAGAAAATTGATCTCTAAAGTGTTCAGCTCACCTGTCAAGACGACTTCTTTTATCGGTTATTAATTCGTTGTTACTATCATTTATAGTTTCGCTAACTTTTAACTTTCTCGGACCTATTGTGCGTATAAGTTGGAACAAACAGCGACTGTTACCTGACGCGAAAGCTACTTCCATTTCTTCAGCCTTACTGCTCCAAAAGTTTTCGAGATCGCCTTTTAGACTGCGCTTAAGTTGGTGTCATATATTGCGACGGGTATTATTATGAGTCGAGCCAGGTGGAATTTGGCGCCTTATTTCGAATATCTCCATACATTTTACAGAGAGCCAGTGATTATTTCTACGGGGGCCTGCTATGCCACATATAGTAGTACCTGCATTGTGCATAGTGGAACTTATCTTGGACCAAAGTATATTCGGATTTTCGCTATTCAGACCAGTTAGATTAGCCTTTAGAATATTTTCATAGTTTTGTCGGATGGACGGTTGTTCGAGTTTGCCTACATCAATTTGGGGTTTATTCTTAATTATTTTCCCGGAAAATTTTAGAGCAAATCTACAACGGACAAGTGCATGGTCCGAGTCGACATAAGTGTTCCAAAAAGAGCGACAATCCTGGATGCAACCACGCCATCTATAACTAATTGCTACATGATCTATTTGAGTCCACCGTTGTCCGGGTGCTGGAGGACGCCATGTAGCACAACGTTTAACACTACGTCTGAAATTTGTACTACTTAAATATAGTATATGTTCAGCGCAGCTATCCAAAAGCCGTTCACCATTATCATTGCGAGTCGAGCTTAGAGTGTATCTTCCACCTAAATGAAATTCTGTGTTGCTTAAGCGACCAACTTGAGCATTCATGTCACCCATAACCAGGACTATATCCGAACTTCGTGCTTTACTTAGTAAGGAGCTTAATTCGGAGTAAAAAGCGTCCTTGCTTTCTTCCGTGCTGCAATCGGTAGGAGCATATGCAGATACAACGAAGAGGCAACGATGATAACGGTTTTTTGCTTTGATTTTAGTAGATGTATTTAAACGTGCCGCACACAATCGACTATTTAAAGGGATCCATTCAATTAAGCAAGCTTCAGCTCGCGCGCTAAGGGCAATACCAACGCCCCATTTACCGGCTTGAGAGGACTCTGTGGAACCAGATGTTCGAAGCCAATAACGCGTAGATAGGGATGGTGCAACTAGTTCTGTAATACACGTAGGATCCTGTATTCTGGTTTCAGATACGCAACATATGTCGATTTCTAATTTATCCAACGTACGAGCAAGAGATTCTTGTTGTCCAAGTTGTTTCAATGTGCGCACATTAAATGCGCCTACGTTAAAACCTAACTTAGGTTTAATGAATGATCGTCTACAAGAACCATTTTCGATATTTGGCAACCTAGTATTGGGCTCAGTGTTATGATCTAAACCAACCATATTTATAGTATCTAAAAGAGTGTTATTGTAAGATTGAGAAGAGGAAGGGGAAGGAAAGGACGCAGAATCGAATATAGAGTTGGAGTTGCCTGCAGTAGCCTGTTTTCGCTTATCCACCTTGCACGGCTCAGCAGATAAGGCGACTCTTTTTATACTGCGCGACGGTCGATGCAGTATGTAATTATTGTAAGTTGTACTTGTCATGGTTATATGTGGACTGTAAAAGAACACTAGGTCGCCCATTCCTAGTGATGGTTTTTATTCTGAGTTTTCCTTCTCCTAGTTAGTCTGTCAACCAACAATGTAGACCATCATATTAAGTTTACTTATGAGTGCCAAAATCCTCAGTCTAGCGCACTGTCTTTCTCGACGTATTGTTACTGAGACCAGACGTTGGCAGTCTAAAAAAGAAAATATATCTAAAGCAGACATGGACTGGCCTGTACATCCTTTACCATAGCATTGTCCAAATTTCCCAAAAGATAAATTTGATACACAATTTATCTTACGGAATTACGAAAATCTTTTTTGATTAATTTCAATGTCAATAAATAGAGTTGCTCAAAATAACTTTATTACAAAACGGGTAGCCCGACAATTTCATTGTAGCAAATATGAAGCAAATTACGACAAAGTATAATGCAACTGTAAATATACCTTTTAAAGAGGACGAACCATCTGAAATATTTAATCCAAAAATTAAACAAGTGGTGACTACTCGGTTACCTATGGCAGAATTGATGCTTGTTTATACTATGAAGCGTTTCTAAATTTGAAGTGTAAAGGATAAGCTCCATGCAATAAAACCGCCTGCTCAATGCGCTATGTTGGCTGGACTAGCCGATTACTGAAGAGGCGAATTCAAGAGCAAATTAGATAAACACAGATGGCTTGGAGGAGAGCGTCTTTGCAAAAGCTGAATACATTTTTTGTGGAAATCATACTCCAAATCAGGTGGATTTCAGGAATTTTTAAAAAACCGAAAAAGACTTATTCACAGTGGCGGCTGTTGTATGCAACATTATTAATCCTGGGCTAAATAATCAAAAGAAGCTGATACATAATTAAACAACCTTTGCTTGCGCGGGCGGTGTTAACAATTACTATAATCAAGGTTGAGATCTTGATATACACACCTGACCCATTAAGTACATACATTTGTGAGTATAAACTTTTAGTTGTATAGTGTAGAAATGGAAATTCATCCAGTAAACTGATTTCATCCTTATTGGGAACTGGTCAGAATCTGCCGCGGACATGGTTCGAACCTGGGCAGGTCTGCCTCGGAATCTGGTGTTCTAACCACTGAGCCACCCTGTCACAAACTACACGATTTTCAGTTATATGTTAACTAATGTAACTTCGTTAGCCTTTTTCCTTTTAGGTCGAGCTAATATGGCATCCGTTTATACAGAAAGTTCCAACTAACTATGTCCAATCTGTCATTATTGAACGGACACCACTTTGCATTCTGAAGTGGTATTGAAATGGGCATTTATATAATTAAACGAAAGTTGCTTGCGCAGGCGGTGTTAAAAATTACTATAATCAAGGTTGCGATTTTGATGTAAACATACATAATCCTGTATAAAAACTGATGAATTGTTTGTGTGTACGCGTGCGTTTTTGCGTGCCTCGCTTGTTTTGTTTGACGCTTACTGTTATTGCTGTCAAATGTATTCGTTTAATCCAACCTTATCTCTCTCGCTTTCTAAAAAATGAGTATATAAATCCAAGATATTACAGTCGTTTTGAGTTCTGAAAAAAAGTGAATGGTTATTTTGAACTGAGTTTTACATATCTGCTTTATAGTAAATTGTTTTTCTGTAAGTTTTATTTCTATATTAAAATTACACACTTACAGGCATATATATATATATATATATATATATATATATATATATATATATATATATATGCAATTATTTCTTTATACATGCGTGCATACATACATACACTCGTAACTGACTATATACAAACCATCAACATATGCTCTTATACGCACCATCATACATATATACCAATGCATACTTGATAATGTACGTACATACCTTCATTCCGTTATTCATGCATACATACAAACCGTAAATACAAGCACACTTACGTACAAACTCAGTCACCCTGATGAATGTTTGAAACACCAAATTCAAAAGCAGACGTGCGCAAGTTCGAGCCCTGTCCGCGGTAAATTCTGGACAGTACGTGATGAGTTACCAATGAGGACGAAACCGGTCTACTGAATGAATTACATTTTTCACACTATAAATACTTTTTGGTATTGACTAATGTATGCTCATAATGGGTCCGGTGTTTCTATCCAGGTCGCAACCTTGATTGAAAGTAATTTCGATCACCGCCAGCGCAACTCATGTTCGTTTGATACATAAATTCATGCATAAATACCTACGTACATACAAACATCTCATTTGATTTCATTTATGCGTTCATACACATAAAATTAGACACCTACATGCATACATAAATTCATACGCACATAGTTAGACACCTACCTGAATACATAAATTCGTACATATTTTAATGCAGGTCTAGGCTTACAGTTATCTTACTGCAACTTGTTTGTTGCGAAATGATCAGAGTTACGCTTTTGCAAGTACTTATTTGTGGTGAGGATACTGTATTAAACAAACTGTCTAAATCAAGTTGGTTTTCTTTAGTGATACAACGGTCTAGCGTTTCTATCAATTTCACAACAAAAAAAGAGCCTTCATTTACATGTAATAATGTTTCACGTTTCGTTGGTCATTATCGGGCCTCGAAGGACAACTTAAAACCTAATCAAATCATAATATTTACATGAAAGTAAGAGCGAAGTGTATCGATGCCAGAAATTGATAGTAGTTTTGACATTTTGCGCAAATGATAATATATGGATTTATGTTTATTTTAAGTGCGTCAATTTGATGTAATTTGTATCTTTCACCATCAGTGCAATAATTGATTTCTTTATAAACAAGAAACTCTGCTACTTACTTCGGTCTGCTTAACACATTAGTGTTGTTGTTTTTCGACTTATTCTATGCGTTCATCTCATGTGTTAAAAGAAATGCGGTTTTTATTTGCTCATTTCTTCTCATGCATTTTTCTCAACAAGCTAAAACTCTTCATTTTCACACTCCTAAAACGTGCAGCTCGTATGTAATTTATTGGCTTTCTCGCTTGAGGGTGTGTCTCAACGTAAAATGATATTAATTTGTAACGGTTATTGACATTTCTCACATACATTTACACACTCCAACGTGAATCCACACTTTCTGTTGCGTGAGAAAATTGCGAGTTGTTCAGAAGAAAGAATAATTTTGGGCGTTGGCTTTTTAGTCAAAAGGTTGTATTTATTGTCCTGTTTATCCTTAATCAATTTTCCCTCACGAATTTGACGAACATCCTAAATCTATTTATTACAGATAACGTGTTTTGTTATTAATAAAACAGGTCTTCTACGAGCATACATTTGTCAGTACATCTAAGCATTGTATAATGTAGAAAAAACAATTCATCCGGAAAGCGGTTTCGTCCTTATTGGGAACTCAGGGTGGCTCAGTGGTTAGAGCACCAGATTCCGAAGCAGATGTTTCCAGATTCGAGGCCTGTCCACGTCAAATTCTGGACAACACGGGATGAGTTCCCAATAAGGACGAAACCGGTCTACTGGATGAATTGCTTTTTCTACACTATACATTACTTTGCTTATTCTGAAAAAATGTATGTACATAATGGGCCAGGTGTTTATATCAAGATTGCAACATTGATTAAAATTAATTGTTATCATCGTCTGCGCAACCAATATTAGTTTAGACAATGTTAAGTCGGTATTGTCCTTCGTTCGCGCACTGAAGTTTTATAAGCTGGATTGACCACTGTATAAAGATGACGTGCAACACACGTAAAGACGTCTACTAAAATCTTCTTTACATTTTCGTTTCGTTGTATCTTCATATGTTCCTATCGATTGCAGCACAGACGACAGCCAGGAAGCTTTCTATTCCGACCTAAGCATTTTACTAAGTAAAGTAACAGTTAAATACTGTTTGTTGCGGAGAACTAATATATATGCAAGTATGTATTAGGTGTTGCGAACCTAGTAACAAATTATTTCAGATGTGACCAGAAGGATAAACCAAAGACAGCATGAACGAAAAGTATAATCTCATGCACATTTTTTTCGTGCTTACTGGCGAAGCATTTGACTAATAATAAATGGCCCGATCAAAACAAGTTTTTTATAAATTCACTGATGAAGAAGCTGATTTCGTTACAAAGGGAGACTCTCACTTTTAGAAAAAGTCTTGCATTCATGAAAAAGAATGTCATATAGTAACTACAGAAGAGTTTGAGCACTGTTCAATCAGCTGTCTGATCTAACTGCGAATAATGATGTTCGCCAACGATGGTTTAAAATGAAAATAGTTGACATTTGTCACCAATCTGAAAATTGGTCACAGTCAACGAAATTTCCGTTGAGAAAAGCACACCTAGTTGCTTTACGAGGTGTAGCCGAAAATCGTTATAGTGTGATTCTTTCACTAGACTGACTTGGTCGTCATGGTGGACGATACAATCTCCTAGACGAATGTGTAAACCTGCAGTACAGTAGCTAACATCGTATAGTCTCGACAATGCGGCTTCAACGCTAACTCACTCTATATAATATATATACCGAGTCTGCAAAAGGATACTAACACTATGGCTATTGTGTTAGTAACCGATACCAACATTATAATACCGAAAAGGTATATCTGTAATAGTTATGATGGAAGAAATGTACTGACATTGTTTAATAATCACAAAATAAATTATCTATTCATTTACAATAAACATACAATTATTCCATGATTTTTGCCTATCAATGTTCGATTCGTAACACGTAAAGGCAATGTCCATTATATATTTATATATCATAAGTTATTCCGTTTAATGAAATACACTCACCGAATAGATGAATTGATTCATGCGTGTGTGTTATGTGTATTTACTGAACATTGCTTTATGTGCCAAACGTAACTCACTAACTAGACTGGTTTTGCCCTTATTGGGAGCTCGTAAAGTATTTTTCAGAATTACCTTGATGTATTGTTTTTCTACTTTAAGCAATGTTTCGT
The DNA here is from genome assembly GCA_029291075.1 of Eudiplozoon nipponicum. Lineage (NCBI taxonomy): Eukaryota > Metazoa > Platyhelminthes > Monogenea > Mazocraeidea > Diplozoidae > Eudiplozoon > Eudiplozoon nipponicum. Next base: position 17,684 of record JAQBSW010006223.1, read on the forward strand.
TTATAGTGCTATCATATATTGAATCAAAATCCTGTCAAAAAATGCAACTCAGTATCATTTTCACAGGTTGCGTAGTATCTGAATTCTATAATGAAAGATCTCTTGTTAGAACTTTAAGTCGAAGAGATGTGAAATGGGCCCCACCTGATGAAAAGGCTAACTAAAAAACTTAAATTGCTACATAATTGAAAAGTTTTAAGTTTGCAGCAAGAGTGGCAGAGTGGATGAGTGCAGGACCGAAGCAATGTGTCACTGCTCAGTTCCTGTCGCGGAAAATTCTGGCAAGCACTTGACGAGTTCCAAATGAGAACGAAACCGGCTTAATGGATGAATTTACTTGTCTACCTTATGTAATTTTTAGTTCTTACTGACAGAATATATATATATATATATATATATATATATATATATATATATATATGTATATATCTTTAATCAAATCCTGGAATAATATATGTTCTAGCGAATTATATTAATTTACTTTTCATTGTTCTTCGGCATTTTACCAGGATGTGTCATTGCTCTAATCTTGTTCAATTATTTTTTCGCTGAGGTCTTTGCTAAGTTCTTTACAAGGTTTTATAGAGTTGAGATCAGTTGAATTGCCCGGTTTGTTAACCTTGAATACGCTGACAACACTGATCTTCCGACGTAGAATACGAACTCCAGACAGCTTTTTATCGGGCCCAGGAAATATCCACCAGGTGCGGTTTTAAGCTAAAATTCTTCAAAATGGTCGTAATCACCAATTTTAATTCATAATTTATGATCGTGCTGAAGAGTGTCCTGTCACCTGTTGTAAACTATTGTCTACCTGAATTATTTGGATACACCAGGCGGTTTGGTTTCTGCCATGAATTGAAATATGCTTCAAACTAGCTGGAAAATTCTGCAAAGCGCTCCCACATTGCCCATCTATTTGAGTGAGCGTCAAGCTCAGTTTTCAGGTTAGTTACCCTGTCGCTAATTATTTGTTCAGTGGAAACATGGGAAACGATCGACCATATCAGTCAGCGCATGGATATCGTTTTCTGTTGATGTATTCGCTCGATTTGGCTTATGAAATCGTCATCTGATTGCCATGAGGCATTAATCAAAGGCAAAATTTTCGCGCCGACCAGTTCTAATCGGCTGCTGTTTAATTTAATATCGCTATGGAACCGTTTTATTGATCACTGATTGTGTTAGTTGGGGCGTTGTTACTCAATTGCACATCCTGATTGTCAGGCTTCCGTGGCAACTGGTGAATGTCTAGTATCGCAGGATAAGTGGGTCGGCAATCTCGTGGTAGGATACTGTTATTCATGATATCAGTCACTATGCCCTCTATTACTAAAGACACTTTTATTGACGAAAATCTGTTCGAGTTTATAGGACATCAGTGTCCGGTAGAAAAGCCTGGTTAATTTTGCCACATCGTCATAGGTTCTCTTGGAGCCTACTGTGTGTACTATTTATGATTTAGTTAATTTTGCTTTTGGTGACTTTTTTCTTTTCTATTTATAAATTTTTGTATGTTGTTAAGTTAGCTTAGATTTCTGGTCAGTTGCTATGTTACGTCTCAAATGTCAAATTTGACAGTTGCCTAAAGTTCAATTTTTTGCAAATTTGTATCAAGTGTTCCCATCCTGCATAGACTGAGGTACACTGTGTGCGTATGTATATGTGTGATTTCTTCATCTTATTTAGTAGAAGATTCGTCAGTATTCGAGATACCAGAAGCTGTTTTTTAGTAGTGACCTTTGCCAGCTTATGTTATTACGATTTTCTGAACTGACCATAATTGTAGTTTAATATATTTTTAAATTAGTTGTCGAGAACTTCGGTACTTATGTCAAAAAATGAGTAGGTGATCCGTAACATGATATAACTGGATATCTCTTTCACTAGTGAAATGGTTTCGAGCAGAAGTAATCATGTATTTTCTATTGATCTTGTTTCTCACTGAATTGCTGCTGCTTTAACCTATCGAACTGCTCCACCGTAAGTTAGAATTCAGCGTGACATGATTAAGCTACTACGATACGCCTACTCGAGCGTTTGGTTTTTTACCTTAGTTCTGTCTTCCTGCATTCCTTAGCTAATTTGACGAATGGGTTTTCTGAGACAAGTAACTAGTCATTACTGATAACGTTCTTTAATTCGATTCTACTGGTATGGCTTATCGAAAAGATTTTGTTAATTTTATTTTTAATTTTTACATCCTGGTGTTAAGCGTTCAGTATTATATTAGATTTTAAAGTAAAACGGCCATATTAACTGCTTTGAATGAATTTATCTTTAGAACTTGCGGCATGGTTATTTGTCTTATCTTATCGCCATTGTCTACAGTAGTGCGGCGTACTCACATAATTATGATAACAGGCCGTATAAAGCCAACGAAGTATACTCCAGGACGCATTGCATAGATTTCAGCTACAACAGCTTCTACGATGTGGTTGAGCAAAATGGGACTGCGAGATACTTGAATAACCTTTGAGTCACTCTAAAATGATTTAAACTGGCCAGTACCATGTAAAATACGAAATGAGGATTCAACATTAAGTGAATGAATTTTTCGAAGAATTTAAGTTTCGACGCCATCTATCGGTAGGTTTTGCACAACGAGCTAAAAGCGGTCTAGCATCCTAGTGAACAAATGATTAAGATAGACTGACGCATGTGGCGTAGTTCACAGGTTCTGTCACTCTTATTATTGACTAATTATTTTGAGGATAATGGCAGTTGTGATGTTTAATGTTGTATCTGGCCGTAGCCATAGGAATTTTCGGATTGAAGAGCGACGGGTACTGGTTATTCATACCGTTGTTGGTAGCATGAAACATGTCGGATCTGATGGGATAGCGCTATCGTCACCTTTCATATGAAGTCTACTGATCCGTTTCACTGTGCTGCAACACTTAGTGTTAAGTGGGTAGCAACGGAAAGTTAGTGAGCATACCAGACGCAGAGGGAACGTTTTTTTCTGCTCCACTAAATTTAGGCAATCTAATCTCCTTTTACCATCAACATTTATCCATGAATAATACGAACAATATTGAATATATTGGGCTAGGGCGTATGCGCAAAATAAACGTGGCTGCTCTATATGTCATATCGTGTATGATAGATAAGCGAAATCAAGCTCCTGTAGACAGCCTCAGTCTCAATTATGTTTTTGCTCTACTTCCATTCTCATCTCAACCTAAAACACACTCTTCTAGCTGAAATTGGTATTGTGGATATTGATCTCATTGTCTTGTTGCCAAACATTGGTAATTATGTAAATATTCATTCATTAAACCAAGGCTAAGTTATCAATAGGTGAATTTTATGTGAAAAAATTACAAGTTGATAGCATGAGTTTTTATTACGTTGTATATTTATTATGTTGTACATCCGAAACAGAAATCTATGATCCTACAAGTATTAAGAACGGTGTGCGCCATTTTTATCTGCGCGTTATTGGCTCCGAACCTCTGGTACCCCAGCATTTTCTAAACCTTGATGATAGAGTGTCGGCATTATCTTTAGCTCATGAGCTAAAATTTATCTTATCGAAAGGATCTTGATAAAAAGAAGACTGTGTAGCACACTTTGAGACGGCTATTAAAACCAATACCAAGTACATTAATCGCCACCCTTATCTTAAAAAGACAATCTTATCTCTTGCGATAAGCATCGTGATGTAAGATTGACTTTATTCTTATTTGGGTTATTTGCTTTGATTCTCGTACGCCGTTTCGATGCTTCGAGTGTATCACGTACTAGTGAAAAAACCGGATTCTGGCCATGATGAGCTTGTGTATTCAGTTCGATCACCCCGTGGAGCATTATTTGATCAACCAGGACCTGATTAGCGTCAGAAACAATGTAGAAAGATTTAACATAGTAGAAACAGCATAAGTCAACAATTCATGTTGAGTAGTATGGGACCATTTCGTTTATCGAGATGAAGTTCACGTGCGCATCATTGTTCAATGTTGTAAATCATGACCGATATGGTAAAGAATCATACTCAGGTACTATCCAGCTTCATATTTTGTTGAGTAACTGTAGTGATCAACGCCTGTTGAATCACCATACGTTGCTCCACGTTCGTATAGCCGATCCGTCCCCGTATTCTATGTTCGATATTACAAGCACTTTCCCTTATACCGATGATACTATTAACGCAATCCGGCTAAAATGACTATCGCATTCCTAATAAGGAAGACAAGACAACAAGTAACGAAATTTAAATACTGTTTGTTGCGAAGAACTAATATATATGCAAGTATGTATTAGGTTTTGCGAACCTAGTAACAAATTAGTTCATTTGTGACCAGAAGGATAAACCAAAGGCAGCATGAACGGAAAGTATAATCTCATGCACATTCGTTTCGTGCTTACTGGCGACTCATCAGTAGGAGCCGGTATTACGCCCTTTAACCACTATATATTTGGTAAAAGAATGTGGAATAATAGGACGGTACAATCTCCTAGACGAATGTGTAAACCTGTAATAGTGAAGCTAACATAATCTAAAGTCAACGACAATACGACTTCAATGCTAACTCACACTATATAATATATATACCGAGTCTGTAAAGGATACTAACACTATGGCCATTGTGTTAGTAACTGATACCTTTTTTGAAATCGATGAGTACCGGATACTAACACTATGGTTTCCGAGTCGGTACATGATACCAACCTGATGGATATAAATTTATGCTAAAGTTCACCCAAATTGAGAATTACAACAATTTCCGAACACCTGTTACTCCAGTTAAACCATACACTCTGGCCTTCATCGATATCAGTTATCACATTTCGCGGTAAACATGACATCATTCAATTCAATATATTACAGTTAAATACTGTTTGTTGCGAAGAGCTAATATATATGCAAGTATGTATTAGTTTTTGCGAACCTAGTAACAAATTAGTTCAGTTGTGACCAGAAGGATAAACCAAAGGCAGCATGAACGGAAAGTATAATCTCATGCACATCGTTTCGTGCTTACTGGCGACTCATCAGTAGGAGCCGGTATTACGCCCTTTTAACCACTATATATTTGGGTGAATAATGTAGCACAGAGGACGGTACAATCTCCTAGACGAATGTGTAAACCTGTAATAGTGAAGCTAACATCATCTAAAGTCAACACAATACGACTTGAATGCTAACTCACACTATATAATATATATACCGAGTCTGCAAAGGATACTAACATTATGGCTATTGTGTTAGTAACTGATATCTTTTTTGAAATCGATGAGTACCGGATACTAACACTATGGTTTCCGAGTCGGTACATGATACCAACCTGATGGATATAAATTTATGCTGAAGTTCACCCAAATTGAGAATTAAAACAATTTCCGAACACCTGTTACTCCAGTTAAACCATACACTTTGGCCTTCATCGATATCAGTTATCACATTTCGCGGTAAGCATGACATCATTCAATTCAATATATTACAGTTAAATACTGTTTGTTGCGAAGATCTAATATATATGCAAGTATGTATTAGGTGTTGCGAACCTAGTAACAAATTAGTTCAGTTGTGACCAGAAGGATAAACCAAAGGCAGCATGAACGGAAAGTATAATCTCATGCACATTCGTTTCGTACTTACCGCGAAATGTGATAACTGATATCGATGAAGGCCAGAGTGTATGGTTTAACTGGAGTAACAGGTGTTCAGAAATTGTTGTAATTCTAAATTTTTGTGAACTTCAGCATAAATTTATATCCATCAGGTTGGTATCATGTACCGACTCGGAAACCATAGTGTTAGTATCCGGTACTCATCGATTTCAAAAAAGGTATCAGTTACTAACACAATAGCCATAGTGTTAGTATCCTTTACAGACTCGGTATATATATTATATAGTGTGAGTTTAGCATTGAAGTCGTATTATCGTTGACTTCAGATTATGTTAGCTTCACTATTACAGTTTACACATTCGTCTAGTAGATTGTACCGTCCTATTATTCCACATTCTTCTACCAAATATATAGTGGTTAAAAGGCGTAATACCGGCTCCTACTGATGAGTCGCCAGTAAGCACGAAACGAATGTGAATGAGATTATACTTTCCGTTCATGCTGCCTTTGGTTTATCCTTCTGGTCACAACTGAACTAATCCGATTGTATGTTTGTTGATTCTAGTCGAGGGCCTGTTTGTTCTTGACTGGATACTAGTAGATTGTTTTTGAATTTTGTTATTCTCGGCCAGTCGATAAGAATATCATGTTGATGACACTTTTGAATATTAAGGTCAGGTGCTTGTTGTTTTATGTAAAGGGCTTCATAAATAAATAATAATTTTTCTGATTTTGCTTTATGTAGAATTGTGAAATTGGTCGAATTGACAGGGTGCCCCGTTGCCAATATATGATCGGAAATAGCTGATTTTCCTGATGGTGCCAAGCCTTTGTTAATCAATTTCTGTGGCAAATGTTGCTGGATTCTGCTTATCAATTGCTTCTTCATACGTCCGATATATGTGCTACCGCACATACATGAGAATTTGTAGACTATGAATGATTTGGAGAGAATTGGCAATTGATCTTTGGCCTCCAACCTCATGATTCTCTGTGTACTAAATGTCATATTAACTTTAACACTGGGAAAATTGTCCCTAGTTATTCTATTCAGCCGCCGTGCAATTATTGAGGCTGGTACGTCGCCTCTAAATGGTAAGTTTAGGAAAACCTGCTTGATGGTATCCTCTCTAGTACGAATCTGCCGTGGTCTGATGTTGACATCAATGAAACGCTCTGGGAAGTTGTTCATTAGCAAAATTTTCCTGAGGTAGCCCAGTTCTTCCTCAATCTTGTGTTCAGAGCAGATCTTCCTGATTCTGTTTGCTAGGTTGTTTACTAAGTTTCTTTTGTTGGATTTTGGCACACTACTGTTGTAGTGAATGTATTGTCCGGTGAAAGTGGATTTTCTATGTATGGCCAGTGTCAAATCTCCGTTTGCTTGTCCAGTGAGTTTGATGTCAAGGAAGGGAAAACTGTCGTCTTTCTCTACCTCGAGAGTGAATTTGATGTCTAGATCGACTCCATTTGCTTGTTTGAGGATTTCGGAAGGGTCTGCTGCTTCTGAGATGAACAACAAGATATCATCTACATACCTTATGTAGAGTGCGCACTGGTCAATTATACCTTTGAGGTTCGTTTTTTCCAGGTGATACATGTATACATCTGCCAGGAGGGGTGCGATGCAACTTCCCATAGCTACACCATTGATCTGACGATAGTATATTCCTTCGAATGTAAATTGTACGTTTTTAGTACATGCTAATATGAGGTCTTTGATGTCATTGGTGTCTATAGGGAAGTCAAAAAACTCATTTTTGATGAGGTCACACAAGATCTCCGTTGTCTTATCCAGTGGTATGTTTGTAAATAAGGATGAGACATCAGCGAGACCATTTATATATATATATATATATTGGTTTGAAACCTAGTTGCAGGATTTGATTATAAATAAATTGTCAGTATATACCAAATATTGTATCAGGTAGAGAAGGTTATTCATCCCTTAGCTCCATTTCGTCAAGTAGTGTCCGGAATTTGCTGCCAACGGAATACAAAATTTGGAGTCTGTGAATTTATTCACTGCGCCACCCGTGCCTAATGCTATACGCAATTTTAAGTCCAACTTTTATTTTCTGTTTTACATTTTTTTCAATCAGAAATTATATGGAATTTTTTCATTCCAGAAGTTTTATCTAACGACCCCCTTTCCTTCATTATACAACACCCATCGTGCCACTTAGGGAAGTTATATTGATCTGAAATTAAATGGCTGGAGTTGGATTAAATGAATACATTCCATATATAATTAATATTGCATCAGGTAGTAAAGGAAATTCATCCATCAGACCGGTTACGTCATAGTAAGAATAAATTTACATACGCATACGCATAACTATATAGAAGAATGTTCTTGTTATTATGCGTGTAGTAGTTGTGTCACTTTGCTAAAAATGCAGAAAGTAGAAAGATATATTTTAAATTAATGTAATTATTATCAGTCAGATTCATTTAAGCGTTCTCCTACTATTGAATTTAATATTCAAATATGTACAAATTTATTTGCACATATACAAATTGGTATATGAGCATATATATATATATATATATATATATATATATATATATATATATGCGTACACCAGTAATTAATTGTATACATTCATGCAGAAATTGAGATAGTTTTAATAATTTGATTTCTTTCGCCCTTCTTTCAGATCACTTCAGCGACTCTAAACTAATTAAGAGTTCTGCCCATATTGATTAACATTAGATAATGTATATTTATGGTTGATTTATGCTTTGAGAAAGTATGCTGATTTGGATAAAATATTCACTTAAGTTTATTGATTTAAAAGTGTTTGAAATTAAAGAGATGCTTTTACTAACATGAAATGATTAAACGTGTTGGAGAATGAAGGCATTTAGAATGAATAGGAGACAGAGATAATGAAAGTGGTCGGATATAAAAACCCACAATAGAAATGACTAAATAAGTAAGATTAATAAAGGATTATTTAAAAGGAAAAATATCAGTTGACTCAAATTGGTTTGAAATATTGACATTAAAATTAAAATCAACTTCTTAAGATTATTTGTGGATAAAGATAAAAACCTGTGAAACCAAAATATAATTTTATAGTAAAATATAGATCCTATTGTATTTGCTATTAGTACTCTGTTCCACAATAGGAATCTCTTATTTTAGTTATGTATTACCTCTGGTCTCGCTAGCTTTCTTTTTCTACCATTTGACGGTGCCCTATTGAATAATGTGTATAACCGTTTCTACACTTCTGCTACAATACTATTATAACTCATGGATTTGATTCCAATGGATTCCCTAATTAATCTGATCCATCTACCGAGGATACATATCGAGGTTCACTAATAGAGCACACAATCTATATGAATTATGCAATTATGTATTAGGTGTCGAACACCTAGTAAAAAATTAGTTCAACTACGAAAAGAAGGATAAACCAAAGAGAGCATGAACGAAAAGTATAATCTCGTTCACATTCGTTTCGTGCTTACAGGCAACTCATCAGTAGGAGCTCGTATTACGCCCTTTACCCACTATATATTTGGGTGAGGAATCTGGGCATATAGGACGGTACAGTCTCCTAGACGAATGTGTAAACCTGCAGAACTAAAGCTAACATCATATGAAGTCTCGACACTACGACTTTGACGCTAACTCGATCTATATAAAATATAAATCGAGCCTGTAAAGGATACCAACACTATCAAGGCTAGAGTGATTGGATTTACTTTCGTAACAGGTGCTCAGAAATAGTAGTACTTCTTAATTTTAGTGGACTATCGCATACGTTGAAATTTATCATGTTGGTACCATGTACCGACGTGAAAAACATAGTGTTAATACCATGTACCTTTTCGGTACAATAATGTTGGAATCGGATACTGGCACAAAAGTCATTGTGTTGTTATCCTCTACAGTCTCGGTATATATATTCTATAGAGTGAGTTAGCGTGGAAGGCGCATTGTCGAAGACTTTATATGATGTTAGCTTTACTTCTGCAGGTTTACACACTCGTCTAGGAGATTGTGCTGTCCTATTTTCCCACATTTCTCATCCAAATACATAGTGCGTAAAGGGCGTAATACCGGCTCCTACTGATGAGTTGCCAGTAAGCACGAAACGAATGTGCAAGAGATTATACTTTTCGTTCATGCTCTCTTTGTTTTATACTTCTTTTCGTAATTGAACTAATTTGTTACTAGGTTCGCAACACCTTATACATAATTGCATATATATTAGGTCTCCGCAACAAACAGTATACAACTGTAAATTCTATATGAATGCTTGTTACATATGCGTATCTGGCTAAGTCCGAACTCACATATGTGCATGTTTTTATGTGTTACATTTGGCCTCAAATAGACTCATGTTATCCTCCAAGTACGCATGATTTTTGACCTCTCACGATCTTTTATATCCAATTCAATTTATTTTTAGATTCTATTAAATCCGGTTCATTTATAAGCTTGTTGTCTAAGCTAAATGTTTATTGCAAAATATATGTGATTTTAAATTTTGCCCAAATTTCTGCATTTTTTACACAATTGGTTATTCTTCAGTTTTTGTCTTTTAACTGTTGTTACTTTTTAATGATTAAAATTAAAGACCTCATTAAGAATTCCGGCGTTAATATCTCATTTAGTATACAACGGGGAGGTATGTTTATGGACGATGCGATGATTTCAATGAATCAAACAGACTAAAATGAATTTTTGTACGGACTACTTAAAACTTTTGCCGTTCTAAATAAAATGAATAAAGCTCCTACATAATTTAAAAGGGAAAGTTAAAACATCACTAACTAAATTATTATATAAAAAGAGTTGTATTGGGTGAATGGAAACTTACTAAAGCCAGGAGAGTTTTTCCGTTTGTGTACAACACGTTTTAGTGAAATTGCATAAATAAATTAGGTAATAAGAATAATTCAAAATAAAAAACAATTTTGCTTACTACTAAGATTTATAAATCTTTCTATTGGAGAATTCTACAATACTTAAAATTTTACGCAGTATAGTGATGGACAAAAACCAAAATATAGATATATTTCAGTTAAACAATTTATCAGAAGGTTCTAGGCTGGCTAGCTTACATTTTATTTTCATGTGTGCAATAAGTCAGTTGCCAGTGACAAAGGAGTGCTTTAAGCGTCTCCTAACTGAGCAAAGCAACACATTGGAACGAAGTAAAATAATGCCTATTCTCCATATAATTTAATTTTAGAGAGGAATATTTAAAAAAAAAGTATGTTACACTAGGACAAACATTTCTCTTTCCGGTTGTGAAAATATTGATGGTTTATGTTAAACGCACTCTACAACAAAAGAAATCTCTCAATCACAATTGATTCATGTGGTTCCTTGGTGATGCATTTGGAATTTAGTCTCATAGTGAACTGAAATTCCGGATGGAAAAAAACATTTATGACTTATTATTCATCGATTTAAAATTGAGACAAAATTGTGGGTTATTGGAAAATAATGTCTATATAATGGATACTTACACTCGGGTCTTCATTCTTTCTCAACGAAGTAGAGAAATTGAAATAGCATTCAAATATTGGAAGATTCAGACACCAAGCCTCGCTGGGCACTCTAAGGCAACTGGCCAACTGATATACTTGAAGGGCAGTACGTGTATCTTTACATTTAACTGCATTATATTGATTAGATTAGTAACAAAATCAATTGAAATATACCATACAAATAAATGTAAGAATACACGAAATGTGGAGAAATCGCTAGGGTCAACATTTAATAAGATCCTATCTAAACGCATCTAATTTATTGACGCATAAAATTGGTCAGATAAATTAGAAAAAAACTTTACTAAAATCGTATATTACAATAAAATGTAACACCAACGGAGGCACTATCTGATGGCGAGATAATGAGGCTAGATAGACCAGAGTTAGTAAATAAGCTGGGTAAGCAATTTAAACGGCAAAAAAGGCTAATAATTTTTGAAATGTTGTTGCGGTGTGTACCATTGGTTTTCTTCAATGCCGCGTTTTGCGTACGCGGGTATTAGTTGTACACGGGCAGTTGCACAAAGATCCGATTCTTCACACTTTCCGATTTTGTTTTGTCTTTGATCGGGTTGAATTCTTCTTTTTTCAACTGGAAATGTGGTTCTATCACATCTTTGTTTACTGGCGACGTTTCGGTGCCTACTTTCCAGCACCATCCTCAGGCAACACAGCACAGTACAAACTTCACAATAGCAGATTTAAGCAAATGTGGTAACCTCGTTCCAAAACCATTCTATTTATATATAATTGACTCAACACTATTTTTAATCAATGAATTTGTCTCAGTAACTAAACTCAATATATAACTATTTATAATTAGCAGACCAATCATTACCTCACCTATCTCAAATTCCCGGTATACGTAATCTCATCTCGTATGCAGAATATTGTTAGGGAGAGAGACAGTATCGAACATTTTGTTATTTGTTATAACTGTATTGCTACTATGCCACGGTAATCAAAAAGGCTAGCGTCAAAAAAATTGCTTCATATTTCCAAATAACTTGTTGTATTGTCGCGCTTCCCATCCTTCATCAGACTTTTACTTTCATCCTTATACAACCATGCAAATTGTCTTTTATTTCTTTGGTAAATATTTCAGAAGGATAACTATAAACCTATATTTATTCCATTATAAATATTTCTTTATTATTCTTCTTAATGAAATTCTTTAATTGAGTTACCAGTTGTCTTTTATATATTTCTTTTATATGTATGTCTTTATATATGTCTTTTATATTTCACTGTCTCTCTCTTTCTCTCCCACTTAGAACCGAAAGACTTACAGTTATCCAACGCGTTCATATCTACCTCGTCTCAGAAAATTCAGTTCTTCCATTTCAGCCATTGGTAATTAGATAAAATTACCTGTATTGTAGTACTGTTGTTTTACCAATTTTCCATGTGTACACTCTAACACTCATTTCTTTGCCAGGTTTAATTTGATCAACATTATCTGGTATTAATCACAGTTGCTCAAGGCCTAAATAGTTTGATAATTAATTATGTGAGCTCACTTATGTGCAAGTGAAGTGTCTCATAGTGGATAATGAAAATTAATAAATTACCGATAATTTGGCCCGTGTTTGTATAATCACATTTTGGTAAATATGTATGTATATATGTGTATCTATCTACATGCATATATTTGAATACATAATTGTAGCCCTGGCCATTTGTAAGGCCACAATTTTTGTTTAATTATTAATAGTTATATTATTCAATACTTAACATAGCTCTGACTATTGTTGACTATTATTGTGTATCTTGATTAATAGAACATTTTTTACTTAATGCTGATTCAATTTATTATAGCTATTTTTGGAATAAGACTTAGCCTTACTATATTGGTCTTCAACAGAACATCATTTCCCTAAATATATTATCCGTTCTTATATACTAGAACATTACTATTTCGCAACTGCATTGTTAGTTAAGACGCACCGATATATATATATATATATATATATATATATATATATATATATATATATATGCATATATAATAGTTAAAAGATACTTCAACAAACCCAAAAACATTTAGAATGTAAATATTGCGCTATTCGTGTTTTCTTGTAGAATACTGATCTGCATAACGTGCCGTTAATTCAACATTAGAGCAGCTCACCCAGAATAGCTACAGCATCATCCTCGCCGTTTTCAATTGTAACAAAAAACATCTGTTTGTCATTTGTTAAATTTATTATGCAGATCATTGGCTTGAAAACTGTTATCTCAGACCACGAATATATCAACAAAGTAACGATTGTATAGTTTTACTTCATCCAATAGTTCAGAATTATTATCTACTATATGCACATAATTATATCGGAAGCAGCCTAACTCATCCCTAAACCGTTGACCTTTGAACATGAAAAGAGTATTGCAAAAACAAATTAACATAATCCTTTCAAACTCGATTTACATGATTTAAAATTTGGTTAATGATCCTGTTCAAATTGACACGCAAAATCATTAGTTTCATTAAAAGGTATATTATTACAAAGTGATCAACATCAAACAAACACATCCAACGATTTTAAAAGTTCAATTTGTTTAATTTTGGCTAATTAAAAAGCTTCTTACAAATCGTTTTCAAATATGCGATTTGTGACCGCTTTCCATAGACTAGCCAACCATTTGGAGTGTATGTCAGTGAAACCATTGGTCTCAAATGAATACCATGTCTAAATTTTCAGTAATGCACGAAATCAGGGTGCCCGTGTTCTAATTAGCCTCAGTTGCTTGTGTTCGACATGTGTGATCAGCCCAACTTCTATCAAATAGGACAGTTCCATCGAAGTAATCCTCTCAGTATTTTATGTTGAATAAATTGTTTAATAAACGTAAAGCTGTACTCGAAAAAGATTTCTTTGAATGTAACTAATTTCTATAGTTGTGGCAAATGTTGAAGAGATTAACTTCGAACCATTGTTAGCGACGTGTTTTTCTTTTCATAAATAAGTATAACTGGTTTAATAATGATTCCAAATCTGCTTCCGCCAAAATATAATTTACTTTGCTAATAATGAAAAGGAGTTTCTATAAGCTAGAGCCTAACTTCTTAAGGAAATTAGTTTTTTTTTAAAACTTATAACAAACCTATCTGGATAGGGTGGTTTATTACGAAGTTTATACTTCAGCCTTTCACTAGTTCCGTGCTTGGTTTTATAAAACGTACAATGAAAAAAATTATAAATCTTCGTTTTTCCAAATATATGGAGTTCATTTAAACCGTATAATAGATCTAGAAAATGTGCTTGGATATGATTTGTTTTCCATATCGGAATTTTCAGCAGAGGAAAGCGACAAACGATGAGAAGTTTCGTTTTTATGAACTACGGCTGCACATTTTAGATTCTTCGCAAAAGAACGGTGAAAATGATCACTTTTGTATAACTATTTTAAAAGCAAAGGACTTAAGTTCCTTTGCTAAAATTCTTGTTAGTCGATTGGTTTTCAAGTATGTGAAGCATTTAGTCCCATATATGAATTTACAGTAAACGTAAATATTGCAGTAGCTCTTTTTCTTAATCTTGTCAAATAATTCATAGGCGAAATAAAAAACAGGAATTTATTTCTTTAAATAGAGAAAATGATCCATATAGAAAGAAAACGTTAACATATATATGGAAATAGTAGTTAAGAACATTTCACACGATGGAAAATCTAAAGGAATTTTACATGTCGCTAGGAAAGGCCATGGTCCGGCGATCGTCTAAACAAAGTGTTTTTATTTGCACAGTTCTAGAAAATTTCTGTTTTTGCTGCGATCATATTTAAATAAAAAGGCCTACTTACACACTTTGCCTTAATTAATATTGAAAAAAGATTTATCGGCATGTCGAATTTTTCCCAATACAACACATGCTTGGTAACAGACGTACACACAACATAAGTCTAAGATTGCACAAAACAGGCGAGTAAGATCTCGAACAAGCGTATATTAAATGTACGACTGCCTATGCATTAATTCCATTGAACACAAGTAATGTTCAAATTGTAAATAAATTTAGATGCAGATTGCAATGTTATTGTGTCTTTCACGCTAGGCAGAGGTCGTTTAATGGTGGATGCAATTAAACAATGGCATACTATAATATAAATCAAATTTGTGAGCTTGAAGTAAGCACCAATCACATTGTATTTAACCAGTCGTCGAACGACATATCGAAACTACCGTCGGTCACACGTACTGACGCGTTTCGAACTTTCATGATCATCATCAGACTGGCTGACTGTAGTTTTGCTATATTGTTTGACGACTGGTTGAATACAATGGAATTGGTGTTTACTTAAAGCCTGAAAAATGGATTTCAAGAATTGTCACCACTACCCGCGCAATCAATGATTGTTTAATGACATATAGTAATTATTTTGTTCGCCATATCTCTCGGCGTTTTCACTTAACAGGCTTACGCTTTCTGTAGTGTTTATTATGAGAGAAATATGAATACAATTCTGAGACTACCTTAGTGTATGCCCATGTAAACTGGAGAATGTCAGTCACAAACATGGCTCCACAACCGAGATGACCTCTTTTTAAACGAAGTAAGGGTGTTGCATAAACACGCTTTCGTAATGAATACAGAAACAGAAAAAACATAGAATTTAAAAAAATTTCGATTAATAAAATAGACTCGTCAGAACGATATTGATAACTATTCATTATAATTGTGTTTGCTCTGTTTCCTTTTCTAGGCATACCACGTGATTAATTCCATTGATGACGAAGCAATTGGTTGTATCAATAAACCTTGTGAGGCGTGAGTTGCGAAGGGTTTGAATATGGAATCAATAATAATCATCTCAAGATGGCTCAATTATGGCTTTATGTAACCTATGATACTTTCTCGATTTTAAATTTTGCTCTGTTAATTATATCCCTCTCCGTACTACAATCATCCAAGCGGTAAGCTTTCACAATTCAACAAACGGCTAACAGATTTACGCCACACATAATATCTGGAGACATGTATCTTTCATGAATAATATATAATACAGCTGTTTTGTGTTTCAGTTACAAATAGTACATAACTTTTTGTAATTTGCATAGTAACTTAAATAAAGTGATGCGTTGTATAATATGGTAAAAACGGTCAATTCTAGCACTGTTACCACTGCGTGTTAGAAAAAAGCCTCCTAAAAATTGGGAAGTATTTGAACAAGCCAAAATTATCGTAACAAAAATGGTACGAAAAATCAGATTGCAAATTAAAATTTCGTAACTTTCGCGATCAATTCCGACTGAAATTCGCCTATTACATAATTATGCTGCCTAGAAGCACACGGAACTATGTCAGTACGTTTTTAGCATATTTGCTTTTTTAAGTCGAAACACGATAAAAAGAAAGAGTTGCCAGTCTTTTTGGTGCACGGCTCTTCGTCGATAACGGACGAAACTAATTACATTTTGGTGTGACGTAACTTAGACTGGTGGACTGTAGGCATGTGTGCATGTTTGTGTGCGTAGTAATGCAAGTTTGTTTCTATAAAGAAATTGCCTATCCACTCCTCGTAATATATTCATAATATGCCGTTCTGTTGAAATTTCATAAAACATCAGGTGATCCGACTTTGCCTAAATGATAATAGTGCATCTAATAAAGAAGTAACCAGTAAGGAACTCCAAGCGGATACATTTGTACAGGCATTGATTGCACAGATGGTGATAGCAATTGTTTCAATCTCGTTTGAGAACTTAAGATAAATGCAAATCACATTTTATGGAACCATGTGCCAAAAGAAGAGCAAAAGAAGTGTCAGTCGCACACAACGACACTTTTCGACTTTCGATGTTGATTATCAGAGCACGACAGAAAATTGCATAACGAGGATCAGACCGCATTACAAATAAAATCTATATGAAGTTAGGTAAGTTGCTGTGTCACTATGCATCTCGCATATGGTGTAATTGACTGAAAATGTGAAATTTTGTTGGCCCAAAAAAGAGTCCTTCGTCACTGGTTGTTGTAGAATTACATTTTCAATAAATTTATGATTAAAATCACCTTTTATTCTTCAAAATATTCTACGACATGTAATGGATTGTCAAATTTTTAAAATAGGTTGTTTAATTTATCGGATTTGGGTCATTGATTGTACAATGAGGGCAATTTTTACCATATAATTTTTTTTTATTAGACTTCGAATCAATTTGGTGCAATTCTGTAGTAAAAGATAAAAAATATCTTTTAAATATTTTGCGCTGCAAAATCCATTTAAGATGTCATTAATTTTATGCTAATATCCTCGGGCATTACGTGATTAATCACAAAATTGTGCAATAATAATTGTTATACCTCTTAATAAAGTCGTCAAATCAAATAGAGGCCTAAGTTAATCTACAAATTTTTGTGTTAGAAACTGTACACGTTTCTTTTGTTGATTCCTTAGTAAAATCAATATTAAAATATTACATTTTTCAAAAAATATTCATAACAAATCATTAAATGCAGTATCTCCTTTCATATCCTTTCATATTTAAAAATCTGATTTTGGTCAATTTCTCTTTGTGAGATAAAATTTACATAAAGATCGATTTAAAATTTCCGAATTTACAGGTTGCATGATAACCAATTAATAAATTCAGGTAAAAAATATATATTTACGTTATATGATAGGATAAATTCGTTTCAGTTAGGTAAGACCAGATTTTGTAAATGGCTTATTTTTATCTATATGCTTTAGAATCAATCTATGGATGCAACATCAGCGATTCCGCCCTAAATTTATCCAAAATTTTAAATGCATATTTGGTAAATAATATTTACGCAGGTACAGCGGATGATAAACATCTCAATTGAAAGAACATATTTGTGTTTTTAATAAAAAAACTGTGAGCGTATATCTATAGTCAAGCACATAATCTAATGTGCTTGATGGAGGGGTTCAATGCAATGTATTTTTAGTTTAACACCGACCAGATTTTTAGGTATGCGTCGGCACTCTGAAGGTGTTAAAGACAGTCTTAAATGACGAAAGTATGTCGGAAGATCTGCGCAAATTTGCAAAACTAACAAAAATACAAATTTAATATCTATTTGTTGCATTGTAGCCGATATGCAATAATTATCTTTGCATTAAGTTAAATACAGGAAACCGATAATAAGTAAATTGATAGATGTGTATTGACCACTTTAGTCTTAACGAGAACTTGATAAGTGCTTGCCATAATTTTCCGCGATCGAGGCTCTAACATGAGACATTTGGTTTGCAGTCTTACACTTATCCACTGCGCTGACCCTACGCACACTTTCGACAACACTTACTTTTAAACGAACTAATAACTTTACAAAGCTTTTTCATCTGGTGAAGCTAATTTGGGAACTTTTTGACATAAAATTCTATCTAGCTACCCCTGATCAGCATTATAGACCAGGGTCCATGCCACCTAGGAAAGAGAGATATATGAAAAATTAAAATTAGATTTGAGATGCAGAAGTTTATTGATCCTAGGATGAAAATCGAAAACAACGCTCATACGGACATTTTAACATAACTATGTATACTTGGCATAAAACCCATGAATGTGGGATAATAAACGGTTGACAGATAAATTTGCAAAAAATAAACAAATGAAACAATGAAACTACGGTTGCTTATTTTAAATGTGCATCCTATCTCGGACAAAGTTGTTTAATATATTCAAAAAGCAAAAATACACATAATCAGAAAAATATATTATAATCGCATCACGATTTTAAAATTTGAGTGGCTTTTAGTTATTCAATTATGATTGAATCTGGAGGTTATATGAAATTCTGGGTTATCCAGTCATTTATGTGCATCAGCTGAAGTTGAGTGCCTGATTTTTAGATAATAAAAGTAAATGAGGCGACGTCAATCTTTTTCACAATGTTTTGTTAGTTTTACTTTTTTAAATTTAGATTTTAAAGATCACCTCCGCAATAACTGTTTTCTCGTATCACGGAATTATTGTAACAAGCACAAAACATATTAGATAAACTAAAATTGTATTAAAAAATTTGAATTGAATTACGGTTTATTAATTTAGTGTTGTGTATATGGGGTTTTTGCGTAATAGCCAGGAGACATATGTCTAATAATAAACGAAATAAAATTAATTTCTACGGATGTATTGGAAATTTGTGTCTTGATGCCTTTCTATATATATATATATTAGCATGTAAAAAAACATGTAAGTTTCTTTTGAAGGGATATATTACCGTCAGGTTAATGGTGTAGCTTTGGGAAGCTGCATTGCACCCTTCCTGACAGATGCATACATGTATCATTTTGAAAAAAACGAGCCGTAAAGGAATAATTGACTAGTGCGCACCCTACAAAATTTGTGTAGATGATATATTATTGTTCATCCCAGAAGCAGCAGACCCATCCGAAATCCTCAAACAAACAAATGGAGCCGAACCAGACATCAAATTTACTCTCGAGGAAAAGTAATACAATAGTTTTCCCTTCCTTGACATCAAACTCACTCGAAAAGTAATTGTGGATTTTACACTGAAC
The DNA here is from genome assembly GCA_029291075.1 of Eudiplozoon nipponicum. Lineage (NCBI taxonomy): Eukaryota > Metazoa > Platyhelminthes > Monogenea > Mazocraeidea > Diplozoidae > Eudiplozoon > Eudiplozoon nipponicum. The sequence continues at coordinate 37,268 of JAQBSW010006223.1, forward strand.
ATACATAGAAAATCTACTTTCACCGGGCAATACATTCATTATATCAGCAGTGTACCAAAATCCCACAAAAGTAACTTAGTCAACAACCTAGCAAACAGAATCAGGAAGATCTGCTCTGAACACAAGATCGAGGAAGAACTGAGCTACCTCAGGAAAATTTTGCTAATGAACAACTACCGAGAGCGATTCATTGATGTCAACATCAGACTGTGACAGATTCGAACTAGAGAGGATACCGTCAAGCAGGTTTTCCTAAACTTATGATTTAGAGACAACTTACCGACCTCAATAATTACACCATGGATGAATAGAATAACTAAAGAGAATTTTCCCAATGTTAAAGTAAATATCAAATTTAACACACAGAAAATCATGAGTTTGGATGCCAAAAACCAATTTAAAATTCTCTCCAAATCATTCAGTCTACAAACTCTCGTGTATATGTGGTAGCACATATGTTGGGCGTACGAAGAAGCAATTAATAAACAGAATACAGCAACATTTACCACAAAAATTGATTAACAAAGGCTTGGCACCGTCAGGAAAATCAGCTATTTCTTTTCATATATTGCAAACAGGACACCCAGTCAATTTGACCAATTTCTCAATTCTACATAAAAGCAAAATAAAAAAAATTATATATATATATATATATATATATATATATATATATATATATTGGAAATGAAATGAAATATTGATTTATTTCACTGCACTAGGACGAGTCTTTATTTCGACAGAATAACCAATACCGTATTATTGTTCAACGAAAATAAAGTCATAGCTCCATTAATAACGTATTATTTATACTTAAGTTAAATTCCACATTGAGCTCGAAAACGATGGATATCTGTATCAATTTACCTGACAAATTGACTATGTTCCGGTAGATTAGGGACGAATTCATCCATTATGTCTAGCTGACCGCCGAGAATTTCAACTTCTTCTATGTAGTCTTTGAAAGGCCAGCTATCTGGAGCACGCCATACACTGTTCGAACTGCTCAACTGTTTGCTGTTTGCTCTGCTCAACTTAATCTGCGATTCTAGCAGCTCCAAAATGGGTATCGAGTTGTGGGTAAAACCTAGGTTTAATAATTATAAAAGGGTAATGTAACGTAAGCAAGTGGTGCGAACATGGTACGATTTTCAACCGTTTAATGCTTGAAAATACGACATACAGAACCTGTTCTACAACCGCGTTTCGTTTGTGCAATCGAATGTAAACCGAAGTCTTTTTCGCGTCACTCCAACTGATGCTTGGCTTCTTAACATGGATCGAAATCACGCAAAAATGGAAGAAAATTTTGCACAATAAACCACTTTATGTATGTGATTGATAAGAAAGGTATTTCTTTAATTAATATATTAACGGAAAATTTAAATAAATCACACTTAACTGAACTTCAACGTGTTTTGTGCCTTAATAAAGGATTCTTAGACATAAAAAATTGAAATGAAATGTTTAATAGGCTGATTAAACCGAATAATGATCACTGCCATTGTCGGCATTATTACTAGTGATGACGTCATTTAAATTTTTAAAAGTTGTTAGCAATGACAATTAGTAAATACTTCATGGATAATCCATTTACTAATTTTAACACCATATGAACCGTGGAAATCGAAAATTTCATCAGATTTTTGAACAGTTAATTAAAAATACCATTTCAGAGTATGGGTTGGGAAAAAAGTATTTTTTTTCATGGACTATTGATAAAAATGTTAATTTGTTGTAAAACGGATTCTTTTCATAATTTACTCACAACAGTCCACAAATGGACATAATGATATATATATATATATATATATATATATATATATATATATATAAACATTCTATACGCAAAATAGAAATGAGGCTGAAATAGCGAGAAGAGTGATCATACACATGAATTACCTCGAATTGACAGTCAACGTCCAATCAGGATTTTCTTGTTAGATTAAACTTGGCTAAATTTCAATAATGTCGTGCGTGTAAAACCTATATTCATTCAAAATATCTATTGCTACCTATCTGTTTTAGAATTAAAACAGTGAAAAAATTGTCACGCGGCTGTGTTTTCAACTTTAGGAGGAAATTAATTAGCCTAAAATCTCTTAATGTATAAATGATTTAAAAAAACTACAATTTTGCGGTGTTTACTAGATTTATATTTACGACGATAAGGGAAACAACTGCTATCAAATAATTAATATTAAAATTAATAGACATCCGTGGTAAAATGTTATTAAACTTTAAATTAAGGGTTTAACATTAAAATCTTTTTTGTTCATTCTAGAATTCCACGGCATTTGTGGTTAGGATTATAACTGAACCTCGAGCCATGTGGTCCATACGTTTTTCAGACTTCCGCGTTTAGTTCATGACTGTTTGATCATCAGCCGAAAATGAAATTTCAAATACTTTAACATTATCATGTAACAGTTTCTTTTCAACTATTTTGTATTGTAGCAATTTTGTATTTTGAGGAATTACATTTTAAGCAAAAAGCATTGAATATCTAAGTTAATGGATACACTCTGTAAAATAGAGCACACCAAAATTGAATGCAATCAAATATTTAATATATGCTCATGGCGTTGTTCGGATAGCACTGACAGTTTTCTAAACGGGACAAGTTTAAATATACTTTAGAATTAACAAAATTAACAAATTGGGCAACAACGTGCAACAACCGAACTCTCTCCTTGGAAACCAAACTCACAAAAATGTGGCTATCTGTGAGTTTTCAGAGCATGGCATGAGAACTACAGACAAATTGCCAAAATTAAACGTAAACTGGTGAATGATGCATTGCTGATGGATGTATGCACTGTTATTTACATTTAATTTTGCATCACTTATCTATTTTATTGTTTATGAGTTTTTGAAATATTTTTCGTTGTACAGCCTAAACCAGAAATCAAAATTAATTCACACTGCGTTTTTAAGAGTAGGAGCTAGATGTAATGCGTTAGCGATTGGGCGAAACTGTGTTTATACCTACTGTGTTGGTTGAACCCTCTCTTTGAATAAGGTTATTTTACAAAAAATAAAATATTTTTCCATTTTCATTTTGGAATTACACAATGTTTTTAAAATCATTTTATTTTGTACATCAGTACCTGGCGTTTTGTAAATTTTATAATATTATTAAGTCGCATTTGTCATTTTTATCAAATTCGTCGGCGCACTAATCTGTCTAATAGTTGTATAATATATAATGTGCTATTAAAAGCAACTAACACTCCAAAATTTTCGTCTAATGCCTCAAGACTTCACATTTTCCCACTTAAGACAACAACTTGGCTACCAGCTTATTGAATATTATTTTATTTAAAAAAAACTAGGAATATCTCCTGAACGGGAATCATAAATACATCTATTGTTAGGTGATCGAAAAAGCGGATTTACCACACGAATTCAGCAATTCACAAATGCAATTTAAATGTAATTAGCCGCCAATTATCCGAGACTAAACATTTGCGCAGTTGAAGGCATTACTTGTATTTTTTTCACCTACATCATCGTGTTGCTGTTTAAACACAGATTTGTAAATTCTTCTCAATGGTTTTTGTTATTGTTGATTAACTGTTTAAAACAATTGATTAGCTTGTCATGTACTACTGCTCGAGTTTTCTATGCTGCTCCAGGCTACTATCTGACCGGCTTTTAATGAATGTAAAATCCTGTATATGCAGATAAACTTATTACATAAGTAGTCAGTTTCCCGAATAACATGGTATTCCTCAGGGTATGAAAGCCAACTTTTTTATATTCATCCATAGCTCATAGTATTCATGCCGGATTCTGAGATGCTTTGGTCACACCTGCATTCATTCGAGTGGTAGGGGGATGACGTATCAAGGTAAATTTATTGGTTAGCCAATCCTCCATCGAGCATTATAATTAATTTTCATAAAATTGCGGATAAAACTTGAAAAATCGATTTGCACAAATAGAGTAACGCGGATGAACATTGATAATTCCAGTAATTTTTGCATTTCGGAGAAATTACAATTTAACATCTGATAAATGGCATATATTTTGTGTTTCACCACTTGAAAGCGCTGCTTTTTCTGCAGTTTTTAAAAACGATCTCGATTATAAATGATTCGGAAAAGGCATGTATAATTAAATTCATATATCGATTGACGTTTCTTAGTTGGTAGACAAAAGCACTTACAAATTCTAGTTTAATCTATGCCTAAAAAACATTTCACATTCAATAATGATTAAAATTTTTGAAACACAGTGGACAAAGTGATAGGTTCTGTGACCAAAAATGAAGGTTAGATAGGTCGTAGGCGAAACCTAACTCTAGTTGTTGACTGTGATTTCTAATGAGATAAATTGTACTTTAAGTCTATCTTACTTTAAGACTTTCTGATTTAATAAATCGACTAAAATAAATGTAATCCATATTTTATAATTTCTTTTAAAAACCTCTTACAAATGAATTATCTTCTTTTTCTTTTCTACAACCTTTAATATAATTTTACTTTAAAGACTCAGTTAATGCCATGTATAAATTTTCATTTTAAAACATTAACGATTTTGTATTGAACATTTTAAATTACGAACGTTGCCTTTTGATTGATGCAATCGTCGGTTGCATATACCGACACGTTTCAAACGGTCATAATTTTCCATAAGAACATGAATACATTTTTGATTTTGCCAAATTTCATAAATAAAATTTGGCTTGTTCCTCATTAGCCGGATTATCGTCATTGCACTTTTGATGACAATGGAAGGTCGAACCGCATCGGTACATGCGACGGACGACAGTTTCGCTACGGTGTGCAATTAGTTGAATAAAATTGTATTTGTGCATATCTTTAGTCCGCAAGATTGATTGAAATAATTATGTAATGTACACTGCGTTAAAGTGTAAGGAACGGATGTTAAACTCACCTAGATGTTTAAAGAACATAATTTCAATTTAAAACGATATACTTGACACAATTTTATTTCTTAGCAGCATGCTTTTGTGTAATTTACAAGACATACACCGAATAATTCCCCTGCATAGACCTCTTTAATTTTATATCCATTATATATACTTAAACGCCTATAATTATATTTAGAAATATTTAATATCAAGCATTTACATACATATATATATATATATATATATATATATATAATAAATCACGAATAAAGAAATGAATCGCTTCACAATAAAAACATCGGTTTACTCCTAATTTGGCACTCATCATAAATAGGCAAAATTGGCATGGTAAAGTTTAGACCAAGAGCGCATTTAATTCAATGGGCTTTCGATCCTTTGCATGGACAACTAAAACATCCATTGCACGTACTTTCCAATTTGATACAGAATTATATTATTTGAGTCAAACAAGCAACCACCATTCTGTCATCTTGAGTGCATCTTCACCGAGGACAACTAGAATAAATTAAAGTTTAATAAACAAATTTGGCCGCGGAAATTTTCGTTACTATCTAAGATTTACATGACGTGCCAAATGGAATTCAAATTTGAGATCCCATTTGCTTTAATTGAGCTACAATCATTAATAGGCAGAATTGCTGTGGCCTGAATTAGAACTCGATATAAATGTGGTTTATTTTCAGGCAATAAGTTCTCTACGACATTAAAGTCGAGTATTGTGTAACCTTTTCAGTTTAATATCAAATTTTGCATTTTTGTCAGTCTTTCTTTTGTGTAGACTCCTGTGAAAGTTAATTTCGACATAAAGTTCCAACTTTTTATCGCCACAAAAAGATCAACAAAAGAGACCTGGGAAAGGGATTAAACGTTTTGGAATTATGGCAGGATTTCTTTAAAAATATGTGATCCGTAAATGCGTAAGTGGGTAGGAATACGACCATGGCCTGAACTTTGTAGAAATATAAGATGAATTGTACTTGCTATCTGTTTGTTTCTTTAATTAATACAAATTTAGATGATTATAGAACCAGATTCCGATGCAGACCTACCCAGGTTTGAGCCCTGTTCGTGGAAAATTCTGGACAATTCGTGATAAGTTTCCCAATAAGTACAGAACCGGTCTATTGGATGAAATGCCTTTTCTACACTATACAATTCTTTTTTTATGGGTCATGTTATTATATCATGATTGCAAACTTTTAAAAATTGTTTTTATTACCACCCGCGCAACTAATGTTCATTTAATAATACAAATAGGATATATACTGTTAGGTTTTCGTGTCTGTACCAAATGATCCTGCATTCAAGTATCGACCAAGGAAACTTGTACAAGAAATAAACTGATATCGAAAATAAATCGCCTTTGCTATTTCACAGATTTTTTATTTTATACTGACAATATACATACATACATACATAATATATATATATATAGCCATATATATATATATATATATATAATCACGTATTTAACTTAAAATAACTGCAGTAAATGGTGTTAGTATACTTTTTTATGTTTATCATTAGGCGGCCAAGGATACCCACATGCATCTTCGTAAAGTAAAGTACGCGCAAAAACAATAAATTTTGCATGCATTGCGCATATTTGGCGGCGAAGGTGATGCTTTTTCGGAATCTCAACCAATTACGAACGGAGTGAATTGCCGACCTCAATAATACCGACTATTATTGGATAGTGCTAAATGTGAATATGATCCGCCAAGTAAATGAATTAAATCTATTATCTCATACGGTGGTTATTTGATGCCGAAAATGTATCCAATCAGTTACTGCCATTTTGAATCATTAAAAATCAACTCGCTTATTGGCATGGTGTTTGTCTTAGCATGATAGTTGGAGCTTCGCTAGCAAATATTTAGAGTTGGAAGCAATACCTACGATGATTCATCGCCAGAAAATCATAAAATGATATAAAACAAAAAAAATGCATACAAAGCTCAGCTTTGGTGCGTTTGGGCATGATTCTGCCGTAAATATGTATACCACTGATAAATGGCTAGAAATAGTATAACCAGACTAGTTCATCAAATATTTATTTTAAATCGACGATATATATACATATATATATATATATATATATATATATATATATATCAATTAAATGAAACTAGGCATTATTGTTGGTGGAGACTTCGTATATGTTGGAAAAACCAATTTCCGGAGAATTAGATCTTTCTAGATTAGCAGTTTTTGAAAATGCTTGTTTTTTTAAAGTTTTAGTGAAATTAAGACAACTTAAAGAGCCATAGATTTGGTACCTTTTAGAGGATTGAAGTAAATTTGATATTTTGTCAGTTGGATTTATGGTAGCATTGCTAAAATTTTTATTTAAAGTTGAACCTGGTACTGCTTAAATGCCAATGGGTACATGAGATAGTGACGTTCAACTGTGTGACCAAACTTACAGTGGACTCTAGACACGTACAGATGAGCTTCCTGTAAGCTTCAAATACATGTAAACATAGGATTAAATTGTTTATCATCCTGATTTTGGCAAACATTTCTGATTCTTTTCGAACTTACTTGTTGTTATGCCCGCAATACCTAGAAATAACTGATCGTTTAGGTGAAGTTAAAGAAATATCATGATTCTTAAGGTATAAGCAAGAATTATTCGATGAATTTAGCGGTTAATTATAGTAAAAAACTATTAGTCTTTAATATTAATTAGTTCATATAATTGCTTGATGTTGAGAAAAAATCTTGAAGTTAAGTGTTGGTTTACTCCAATGATGAGATAACAATTTTAGGTCATGCACGTTTCTCTATAGATTGAATTTTGAAATTCACATTTTACTCAAGTATATGACCTCATGCATCCGGTGCTGCCGAAAGTTTGTTTAAATACCACCCTGAAAAAACTATGTTGTTAATTTCATATTAGTTTAACATTTGCGTGTACCTTTGACTTTACCAAGCTTAGTTTAACAAGTTAGGCTTAATTTCGCCGAAATTATTTTCATTATTTGACTACTTGACGGAAAAAATAACTTCAACTCACATAAAAATATATGATGAGTTTCTGTTCCGACAAATTTAATTATTGGCAGTTAACCTTAGATGTTATTATTATTAATCATTTTTCGTTTTAAAGCAGCAGGTTTGTTTATCCGTTGCAAATTTCAATTTTGGCTTTTACACTGTTTTGTATTTGAGTCCAGATCTCATCACCACAGTTCCACTTGTCTTAGCTTAACCATGGTAATTATATTTCACCAGAGTGATTTGTTTTAATTAAAATATCATTAATCCAATCATCAAAAACATCCTGCCTCTTCCAAATTCTTATTAAATATACTGAAATAAAATTTGGATGTGAAAATTTGATAAACTATATGAAAGAACACGCGATTTCATAATGATAACAATTATAACGAAAATACGACTACTAATACTACTACTACTACTACTACTACTACATACAAATAATACTACTACTACTACTACTACTAATACTTCTATACCTAATACTACTTCTACTACTGCTACTACTACTTCTTCTACTACTACTACTACCTCTACTAGTACCCCTAATACTACTACTTCTACAACTACAACAATTACTACTACTTTTACTCCTACTACAATTACAAAAACTACTACTAATAATAGTTATACTATTGCGATTACTACGATATCGACTACTACTTCGAGTAATAATTATATTAATTACAATTTTAATAATCATAATAATATTAGCTGTGTAATCTTAACATAAACTTTTCATTTTGGCGATAAAATCATTCTAAAACTTTTGAGTTTGGGTAGTGGCATCTGATCACACATCCTGCCATGTTATAATCAATACAATTTGGGCAATCTGTAATATCGAAATGAATTTATGAATTTTTATATGGTCTTAATCCATAATTATGCTAATTATTTCTATTGGTTTTCATTACACTAGGAAAAACTGATGTTTCCAAAACCAAATACAAAAATGCCCGTATTTGGCTTTTATTTCTTACCAAAAACGTAAAGAAACGTTTACATTCTGAAGAACATCCAAAAAGGAAGAAAATTAATTTTGAGTTAACAGAAAATATTATTCTCCTTTTATACATCTTAAGAAGTAATTATGCGGTAATTGAAACATAGAGAAAATTTATGAATACAATAGTAAATACTCAGTCAATAAATCGTGTAATGAAGTGTAAAGGCAATGGATACACAATTTCTTAAAATTCAATAATAGCCTGTTTTTGAAAAAAAACTCATCATTAAATTATTTGATCTTGTGGAATTAAAACAATTCTACCGCTTTTAAAAGTTTCACATTTTTATATAACACTCAGTTATCAGCTGGCAGTTAAACGGTGTTTGCCATGAATTTTTACAATTTATCTGTTTTATCGCAGTCTCAGTAATGCAGGAGTAGAATACGCATTAATGAAATATCTAGTCAATTTACAAAATTAATATCCTTTCAAAATTCGAATTGTCCCAGCACAGCTGTTTTAAGTTTTATTCTTATCATATCAACATTTAAAATCAATGAAACTCATCTTTAGACTTTAATGGCTTATTAAGCTAATTTTACTTTTACAGCATTCAATATTTATTTATTTAAATATATTTAAGAATTTAATTTACTTAAGCCCAAATATTGATTACAGGAATTTCCAGAAAAACTTGACTTAATGAGTAGAAAAATAGAAACTGATATATCAGTTCTAGTGCTACTACAAAAAGTCATTTCTATATGCATTACACTGGCATTGTACTCTGACGATGGACAAACGAAACGCATTAAAACATTTGCTATATTATGTAATTGGTAATATATAATTAGATTGGTAATTATCTCAAGTTCGCAAGCTTGAATTCAAGAATTGCTAGCGACAATCGCACAATTCATAATCACTTTATTCTATAATATTTATACACTCTATGAAATCTGAAAAGCGTACATGTTCGTGACTGCATAGAAATTTTGGTGCCGAAATTTCCAGTAAAGTACACCATATGAAAACCTGCTAGAGTTTAGAGTCACATATCTAATTTTGCTTTCTTTTATATTCAAGTCGGTTTTATCCTTGCTAGTCAATTACCAGTCATGCTGATTATAACGGACGGGCGAAACGTATGAGATTTAAAGGAATTTGTGTTTAATTCCAGTTTTTATTTATGGTTTATAATTTATTCCCATCTTGGATGAGCAAGATATAATTGTATTTGGCCCTGTGTATAAATTTTGCAACTGAAAATTACCAGTCAAGTACACAGATTAGGCGACCACTAGAGATGGGAGCCGTATATTCTAATTTGAGTTAGTTATATTTGAAATTCAGTTTTATCGATGTTAGCTAGTTTACCGTTGTGTTGAAATGATGAACACAAAAAATCGGAACGTGTCAGTATGTGTGACTGGCAGTATATTTGCTTTGTTTTTTACTAGTTAGATGCAATTGAATTGGTGTTTATCTAATGCTCTCAGACTTGAGTTACATATTTGTTATCACAACACATACAATCAGTCATTGCTTAATGGGATAACGTATACTCATGTGGCGAAAACAGACTGAAGTTCCTTTTTGTGGCTGTATAGTAATTTTGTAGACGACATTTCCGCACAAGTACAATATATGAGTGACTAATTGTTGTTTGAGCTTGTTATCTAATTTTGCACTCAACATATTTGCACTGCGGTTTGATCTTCGCTGGTCAGTTTCCGTTATGCTCTGATAATGATCACAGAAAATTAAAGCGTGTCTGACAGTATTTGTATTGTGTGGTGCAATTTGTTGGACATAATGAGATTGGTATTTGTCTCACGTATGCGAACTTCATTTAACGAAAATACTTTTATGAGTTTGCATAATATTAGAAACTGAAACCAGAACATAATGCGATTTAATATTATATTGCACACATATATATGATTTTAATTGTAATGTTTACCAAAGCAGGCATATAATGTGCTTAAATATAAAAGAAAATTTTCTGCTTTTATTCCATCTGGAAACTGCATCTTTTCTAGGTATATTTTAAGAATTTCTCTTTTACAAGATTTTTTTTCTATTATAAGACACTAGAATAGCAAACGCACGTTTAGGTTTTTATATCATCTCTAATTCGAATTGAGAAATAAATCATGTATGAAAAGAAAAGTTTATTATAAATCAGGCATGCACAGAAAAATTTTAAAATTCTTTTATTTATATTAAACTACTGTAATACATCTTAATTTATAGTAACATTTCCACAAATCTTTATCATTTAGATCGTCTAGTAATGGTAGAAAAGAATAAATATTTTTATTTTAAATGAGTAGTGGTGTTTGGACTAGGGATTCATTGAAATCTTAAATATATTTTTTCCGTAGCTTGCATGCAGTCCTTTCGACGTTGTCATACAATCCTAAATTGTAAATTTAAAATTTAAATATTCACCGTGATCAAAATTATTTACAGATTATTTTAATGCCCATTTTCTGTCTATTTATTCTCGTTTTTGTCTATTTGAAATCTGGGCAACTTTGAACAAATAAATTAGAGTTGTTAAACGATTTCTTTGTTAATAAATTCAAAATACTTATAAGTAATATTTTGCATATATGTGAAACTTTAAAATTGTTGGGTGTACGTTAAATGTTTGATTACTTTGGTACAAAAATCGTTTATTAGTTGATACGAATTTAACAAAATAAATTTAAAATAGCACAGTTGTGATTACCCTGAATTTTATAAACAGATTTAATGTAGGAATAAAACTAAAATATTTTTTTGAAATAGAAAATAAAGTCTAAATAATACATACATGCATACACACACACGCACGTATATATATATATATATATATAGTATATATATATATATATATATATATATATATATATATATATATATATATATATATATTAGTCCAAAAGTTTCCTGGAACGAAAATCCTGTCTCCATAGGTGAGAGCCTCAATTTGTAACGAAGTCAGATTTTTCTTCAATAAGTTAATAAGCAAATGTATTCAAATAAGACTATTTTTAAGAAGTGAATGATTTAATCTGATCTGAGCAAGTTTGTTATCTAAGAATAAATTGCCTTAGTTAATAAGTACGTCTCTCACCCATATGACAAATTTATAATTCCTGAAAAGAAAGGGATTGGATCAATATTCAATCAGCTGTACGATTTAAGAGCGAATCAATATGATAGCCAACGATGGCTTAAAGTAAAGTTTCCAGAAATTTCCCACCAAATAAGAATTGGGAACTGGCACAGAAATCTCCGTTGAGCAAATCACACATGACTATCCTACAAGACGTGACCAAAGGCCGTGATCTTGTTATACTTTAATTAGAGTTAAGGTCTGTCTTGGTCATCAGAGATCGAGATAAATACGCTTCTACGATCATTTGCTTGATCTCTTGTCAACAATTTGAAATTGACACTAGAGTTGATGTAACAGAAAAACCAAGAGGGCAATTTCGACGGAGTTTTCGCATATAATGTAAGAATCACAAAATACAAATATCGAACAAGAACAACTGAGGCCAACAATGAAATTGGTATTAAATAAAAGTATACTGGCTAGATCATAGTATGTGTAAGTTAACAACATAATTCAAACATTTTATTGCCTAGAAAATTACAATTCATAAGGTAAACGGTTTTGTTCTTGTTGGGTACTCATCAAGTACATACTGAAATTGATGCGGACGGGACTCGAATCAGGATACGATTAATGCAGAGTGGATTCGTATCCATATATCCAAAATTCTAGCCAGAACTTGATAATTGCCTAAGGGAGACGCAACCCAACTTTTTGATGAATCGAATTTGACTTTAAATGCAATGCGTAATTTATACAGACAAAATAGTATTCTCACACACACACAAAAACATACAAAAGCAAATTTTTATTTTATTTTGTGCAGATAGCAACTTAATATTGCATTGCATAACGAAGGCGATTCATCAAGTAGACGGTTTTTTTTATTTTTTTGGTATTCATCATTAACGGTTCAGAATTTGCCGCGTACGTGATATAAACCTGGGAAGACTTGTATTGGAAGCTGTGAACGTCTCCTGCGCCACCAGTGCCGTATAATTAATGAAATTTAAATCCTGTTCATATACCGCCAGCAGAAAATTCTTGTCAGTACTTGAAATGTCCCAAATAAGGAGGAAACAGATCTACTGAATGAATTTTCATTACTGTTTTATATTGATAGGTTACATATAAGCAAAACCCTGTCATTTGAATTAATATATATATATGTATATATATATATATATATATAT